>JAVGVS010000015.1:0-146022 GCA_032718565.1 Distichodus sexfasciatus
TTGAGAACCTGTTATCATACTTATTGCACTTATTCTCCTTTAGAACGGTTCACTCAACAACCAGCCAATGTTCAACAAGAGTAAAAAATCTGCAGTTCAGGAATAGTTGGCAAAGTGTGGAAAAAACCCCTATGATGTGCACAAACTTTTGACCGGTGGTGTGCACCTGGAGTCTGCTTTGTGTTCCGAACAAAGATAAGTTGTTTTGGTTCTGCTCTATACAGCAAAACGTATCAGCACGCATCTCATGGATTAATTTTTTTGGCCAGAGACTATTGTTTCTGCTGAGTCTGAGTTTGCTCAGGGCTGGACTTGCAGTACAAGAGTCTCAACCAACTCTGGAGTTTACATTTACTGACTAGTCTTTGCAGATATTGGGGAATAAAATACTGCACAACTACAGACTTTACAGTAACAGTCTAATTCCAGCTGTGAAATTCAAACATTCAGAAGTCACGACTCACCCAGAACTTAAGCTCTTAAGCTCAGTCTTTGTTTCTTTTATTTTTCACCATTTTCCCAACTGTCTCTCCTGACTGGCGAGCAATCTGCAGACCACAAAAATCAGCAAATCTGCTGGCTTAGACAGAAAATCATTTGCAACCAAAACATGTGAGCTAGTTAACGCTGGTCTTCATTTGTTTCTCCTCTTTAAGATTGTGGAGTTTACATCTGACCAAAACAATGGAACCAAAACGGGAGAAAACTGTAAAAAAAAAAATATATAGATCTTTAATGTTTAATCTTTTGTAGCCAGTTTGAGTTTGGTAACGCACGTAAAATGATCAAAAAGGGGGTTTTATTCACTGTACAGAGTTTTGATGGCCATGACCTGCCTGAACACCACACACAGGTGCTGTTCTGGAGGGTGGACCACCAGCAAGGCAAAAACCTCCCTACAGTACCATTAGTAGGAGAGCACTTCAACTGCAGCCTTAAATTTGCATGCACAGGTCAGCGGAACTCTTGGTGCCGGTCCCAAGCCTGGGTAAATGGGGAGGGTCACATCAGGAAGGAACTTTTTTTTTTGCCAGTTTAGAACACAGACCGAAAGGCAGTTGATCCGCTGTAGTAACTCCTAACGGGAGAAGCAGAAAGAAGACGACAAAGTCTGTGAGGATATGTTTAGGGTGGAATCGTAATTTGATGGTGACAGTGTGTGTGACCATGTGATTGGAAGGTCACCGCTTCAAGTTGCGGGTCAGTGAAGGTACCGCTGAAGTACTCATGAGCAAAGGACCGTCGTTGTGGTGCACTATGTGCTGTGCTGTGTTCCCAATGCCGAATAATCACTCATTAAATTTGCTTAAATATAGCAGCTACGTTTAGTGTCTCTGACCTGAAAATTTCCAGTTGCTGGAGTCTACTAAGGAAGCGCTGCCACTCAGCCGCTCTGCCATCTGTTAGCGTTGGATCACGCTGATGTGTGATATTTGCACAGCTTACGCTGACAGCTCCTCGCCTCTCGCACGTCGCCATTGTTGGGACTGGGGAGATGTAGAACTTCTCCAGCAACGCTGCTTTGTTACGTCTGTCTGGCAGAGCGTTCGTCCCACGTCGGGCTGCAGTAATGCTGCGTGTCGTTTTGTGTTGTCTGACACGAGACGCGTCTCTTTCATTTTGTGCAGATTTTAAAAGTCATTTAATTTGCACAAATCATGTCACAATAGTTCACTGTTCCAAAATATTGCAATACTGAGCTTGTCTCTTTGTTGAGGTTAAGACGTCATGATGTGCATAGTTAATACTTGCTTTATTAAGCACATTTCCCTGACATAAGATTGAAGATAACAAGCGTCTTGGCAGATGCAGATCAACACGGAAGATTTCGGCAAGGCTTCCTTTTAACGTTTGACACACTTGTGACAGACTTTTGAAGCCTGTTGTAGTTTGTCTCAGTTCATACATATTAATAACGTTCATAACAACACCTAAAATGTCTGTTCTCTCAGGTTTTTATTCACTAATATAATCAATCAAAATCTCATTGTATTGATTAACTTCTTTTAGACGTAAATCTAGCCAAAGGTCTATCTCAATATTTAACGTTCCGGATACTTAGTAATTTTATTTGTCATTTTTATTTAATTTTGTGTGATTAATTTTTATTTACAAGATATTTTACATCTTATAATCCTATTGTTTCACACACTTCTGATTACTGTGCATGTCACGTTGGGGAGTGTCGGCATGACATGAGGCGAGGTCACGAAGCAAGCCATTTATTTATAAAGAACAAAACAGAACAAAAACCGGCACGAGGGCCACAAACAAAACCAAACTACTAGAAAACAAAGACTGCACAAGGAACATAAAACTTGAACGAAAACCACAAACAGAACAAAACTACTTTAACATAACAAACTTACAAGCAACATGCCGACAGAGAGAGGGTTGTGTGAGGGTGGACCAACAGAAAACAATGGGAAAGACTGGGCTTAAATACTCATACACAAACAAGGGGCTGGACCAATGAGACAAAGGGGAACCAATGGGACAGTGATCACAAAACAACCAATCAAGGACAACCAATGGGAAGGAGAGGGTGTGACTACAAAGAACTAACACACAGTGATCATCCAATCAGACACAATGGGAAGGTGGGACATAGACTGAGTGACAGAAGACAGTACACACAACATGGCCGAACAATACAGTCACAAAATGGCCGACACAGCACACACAACATGGCCGAACAATACAAACACAAAATGGACGACACAGAACACACAACATGACGGACTAAAGTCTAAAGCCCAGGGGGGGTCATGACAGTGCAAAGGTTTTGCTTTTTGTGTTTTTTACAGCATATTTGGAGAAATTGAGAGATTTTGTTTATAGTAGAGATTATAGATTAAATATTTTATTTCTACTGGATTCTGCAAAAATTACAATGACAACTATGGTTTGAAAATATTTTTTCCATGTGAATTATGAGGACTTTTCCAAACAATGAATCCTCTAATCTGAATCAAACCTGAGTTGATTGAAGGGGTGCGGGATTCAGAAAATAATCACGATTCTGTTCGATTCCGATTCTTGGGCTCATGATTCGATTCAAAATCTATTCACGATTCATAAACATTTCACGATTCAATACATAGATGCATTTCTTTCCAGATTGTTGTTTTTTATTTGTGGCAGATCACCAGAAAAATCACACTGAATCAGATGTAGTTTACTAAACGTAGTGCATATGCACTTATACTGACTGCGTTTCCCAGTCCCTCCAGGATTTCACAGGTCTTTTTTGAGATTGTTGCGGCCTGAAATGCCTGACTTTTCTAAAAAATAGCAATGAACGTTGTGGTGTTTTTAGCCTTGTTGCAGTTAAGTTGCGTAAGCAAGTGAAAGTGATGGAAAAAGTTGTGATTTTTTTGTTACCCCTTTATAATTACTCTTTAACAATTAATATAAATAAATAAATTAGAAAAAATGATCAAAGCTGTGATTATTTTTGTTAACCGTTAACCATGTAGTTATTTGTAAAGGTAAATGTGAGGTGTTTTTATCACACGTTTACTGTGTGTAGCAAATGTAACAAGGACGTGAGTTCGCTGACGTATGGCTCAACGTTTTGCGGGAAATGACATTGATTGGTCAAAAAATGTTGGGAAAGTTGTGGTAATTGGTCAAAATTGCAAGGTCGGGATGAATTTGCGGTAATTGGCTGAATTTGCGTTAAAATTACGATCGCAACATCACGTAATTCTGGAGCAGTGGTCCCCAAATAGAGCCCCGTGGGCCAGATCCGACCCCGGCCCCTCACGTCACGTTAGTAACAAACATAAACAGACAAGTGTGCTCCCTATGGCCGTCTGCGATTAGCGATCTCCACGTCGCTGGGTTGACATCTCCACTAGTCATTAAGAACGAGTGAAATCTTAACGATTACATTATTCACGATGTAAACCCTCGTTAGCGCTCACGACTCTCATATGGAATGCCATCGTGCATAAAAACGCCATTACGTTAGTTGAAAAATATGAGTAGGTTTTTTTTTGGAACGCATGAATCGACAGAGAAAGAACCGCAATTTGATTCGATTTTTTTGCACGCCCCTAGTTGATTGTGTTTTACACCTTGATTTTCCACATCTGTATTTTGCTTCAGGAAAGAGAGGCATGTTTTTATTTGAAAGATAAATTGTCAAGGTTGTTAGCTATGGTAAAATATTGTCTGTAATTCTAGTACTGCGGCGTCACGTTTTCCGAATTAATAATGCAAAAATTAATATTTCATCAGTTAAACTGTTTACGAGCGTTTATTGTACTCATGATTAGCAAAGTGAATTAAAAAAAAAGCAGGGCATAAATAATTCAACAGTGGAGATGAAAATAGTGAGTTTTCTTTGGAATGTCGTCTTTAAAAAAATGAAAGCTTAATTCAAAATGTACACACTGCGTTGTGTGAAAGCCCTGCTACATGTGTTGCGTCGTTACAGTTCTAACGGCTTATTCGTGTGCTCCTTTATGCAGCGGTGTTGCGTAATTGAATCCATCATGGCCTCTGCCAAAGCTCTTCCCGGCAGCTGCATAAAAGAGAGAAAAGAGAGAGCGACAGCGTGAGAGAGATGGAAGGATGTGGGAGGAGCGCGTCGTTCGGAGGAAGGCGAGTGAGTCAAGCGCAGCGTCAGAAGAAGGTTTGCGTTTCTGCCGCGCCGCGTGTCTCTCTGGCGTTAGCTGAGGGCCGGAGCGAGAGTGAGAGTGGGCTCTAAAAGCCGCCCTCCGGTCGCCGCCTCACGGCCTGAGCAAATATTCATGAGGTGAGATGTGAACGCTGGAGATTTAGTGGTGTGTGGAAGGAGCGCTTCAGGCCCCGCTGTAAATCCGGATGCTGTGTTGTTTACTGTGTGGAGCGTGGAAGCGGGCGGCGATGCGAAAAACGGGCCACGAAACGACTGCTTTTCTCTCAAGTTTAACATGAGGCTGGAAATAAAAACCTGAAGCCTGTAAAAGTGAAGAGCAAGTCTGACGTTATTTCAGTCACTAACTACGACATTAACAACAATGCTCCAAAAGCTTGTTTGACTATTTATTGGCCCGTAGTGACGCTTGATTAATCAGTCGAAAAATTTGGTTACATTCAAATAGCGTGCTTATATAAATTGTATCAGTCAAAAATATTTACTTTACGTTATTATATTATCTAAATATCTATTTAATAAGTAGTTAAATTATTCATATAACCTGTCATAGAAATCGTATTAGTCAAAAATACATTAAGTTTGAAATGATTTATACTAATTAGATTATACTAATTAATACTTATGAGCGAATTCTTAATCCCATTATATCAATTATTTAATATAATGAGATTAAGAATTATATTAATTATATTCTTATAGACCTTTTATGTCACAAAATAGGTTCTTTTAAAAATAAAATACAAAGTTAATATTTATTGTGAATAATTGACATGATTTTATTACATACGGCTCATTTTTATTGTGAACAAAATACATTTTTTGACAGCACAAGTTAATTTATTAAGAAAAAGTTAACGATTGATTTTTTTGTATGATTTTATTACATACATCCTATTTATATTGTGCATCTTTTTCTTCACCTCTGACAAGTTTCTGTTATTCAGTTGTGTATCAAAACTGACATTTAGAACCAACTTAGGGCCGTGTTTACACATTGGTAGATATTTTTATGAATGCGTATTTATTTATACGTTTAGGCCTTCCGTTTCAGCCACCTCAAATGCATATTTTTTAAAAAAAACCCTGTAAAGTGAAGATTTTTCAAAATGCTGGATTTTGTGGATTCGTGTAAACAAAAGGCCCAAATGTATTTTAAAAAATATATAAAAATATGTTGATAAAAATAGCTGCATACGTGCATACAGACCTTTTTTAACTGAATGTTGTGTAAATGCAATTTAAAAAATAAACATATTTTAAAAATGTGCTTATAAAAATATCTGCATACGTGTAAACAGGCCCTTCATCTTACTTTATCTTTCCAACATGTGTTTTCAAGAGCGGTCATTAACGACGCCATGTTGTCATATGACTCCACCCCTTCCAACAACAAAAAATCTAAAATAAATCATGGAGTGAATGAATGATTAATGCTGATGGAGGTAAAAGTGGTGAGATAATCGTGATATTGATCTGAAGCGTTATTGTCCAGCGCTGCTCTGTCCTGACTGGCAGGTGCCATGACCTGGCGGTGTAAAGTGATGCTGTCGCGTTCACAAAACAGCTGCTTATAATGCACTATTTACTGGTGTTTGAGGAGAAAAGCGGCGGCAGGTGTGGACTCACTTTTCATCCGGTCTTTTCTTTCCTCGTCGGCACATTTTCCGTCTGGACCAGCCGCTTTTTGCCCGTCTGACTTTGGGAGCTCAGTTTTGGACTTTTTTTGGGACATTTTGTGGCAAGGCTGGACGTGACGCTGCCCAGTTCAGACACTTCAACCCCCCTCACACACACACTCACACACACCTCCGCCAGGCAGTCCAACTTCCACAGGAGTTGTTTAGACTGGGTGCTGGTGGAGCTGTAATTGGTTGTGTGTGTTACGGCTGCCCCGGCTCGTAGTTTCTCCGACAGAGGGTGAGTTATTCCCATGAGGGCACAGCACTGCGGGGGCAACTTACTGGCTTGTAGATTAGCTACTCTGTTCCCTGTCGGTGTGTGTGAGTGTGTATGTGGGGCGGCTGGTAGCGTAACGGCTAGAGACTTGTCCAGGACTGGTAAGGGTACCACTGAGGTACCATTCCCAAGCCCCTTCGAGCTTGACAACGAAATCTAGAGTTGACATTTCGTTGTGGTGCACCATGTGCTGTGCTGTGTTCACAATGACAAATGGTCTTCAGTTTACGTTTTTGATGACCCTATTGTAAGCGAAAGGATTGAGATTTGTCTGCTTTTTGTGGCTTTGTGTAGACATTTTTACAATTCAAGATTCTTTTTCTGTAACTTAGTCACAGCTCCTCCCTGGACTTTATCCCAGCTGTCCACCGGAGGGCACTATTGTCCTGTTTTGTGTCTGTCTTGTGTGTTATGTCAGTCAGTTCCCTCTGTCCTGTCCCTGTGTGTTCTAATTGGTTAGCCTTCCCTTAGTTAGTTGATGTTAGTGTTAGTCTAGTTCTTTCTTCTTAGTTTCCTGATCTGTTACTTTAGTTTGCTTCGTTCATGTTTAGTTCCCACCTCCAGTTATCAGTTCTGGTTCAATATTTTAGTGCCTTGTTTGGTTTAGTCAGTCAGGTTTGGTCTCTTATTTAGCATGTCTCTCCCTTTCGTGTCTGTCAGTCCACTGTTGGTTTGCTTCGTTTTGTGTTTTAGCTCATGTTTTGTGGCCACCGAGCACATTTATTTTGCTGTGTTTTAATAAGGAACCCTTTGCACTGGTGCCACCGTTTCGTGTTTGACGCCAGCGTTCGATAAGACGCCTACGTAGTCAGGCGGGATTAACATTTATGATTTATTGTGCAAATCATCAGTTGTGTAAGTGAGTGGTTATTTGTCATTGTGAACGCAGCACACCACACCACAGCCAAAACCTGACCACTGCATTTGACCCATCCGTGAGGCAGCAGCGTTTAAACTGACATGGGCAGCAGCCCAGGAGCAGTGCCTCAGTGGTACCTTTAATGGGCCTGGGATTCAAACCAACCACCTTCCTATCACAGGGCGAACCCAAAAGGTTAAGCTCAAAAATATATAAAACCACATGCGTGTGTGTGTGTGTGTGTTGCTGAACAGAGGCCGGAGGTCAGAGATCGGACGCTTGATCCTCACCTCGAATTGGACAGAGACTTGCGGAGGCAAATGTTTGTTCGTGCAATGTGGGTTTTAGTCGGAGTCGCAGGATTGAAGCCGTCCACCTGGGATATAGTTACGAGGACAGTGTGAGCTTTACTTTAGATTTCACTCAGCGATCAAGGCCTGTGCCCATGCATACGCACACACACACACACACACACGACAGGGAGCTTTAGAAGTGCTTAAACCTCTGTTCATGGTGTGTGTGTGTGTGTGTCGTCTGTGGCTGATGGAAGGTTGACAGCTCACAGATCCCACAGCACCGACTACAAAGAATTACTCAGCAAAGATTATCCAGGAGAAGAGGGGAAAAAAAACCTCCAACCAAACGAACTCGCGGCTCTTTCTTTCAGGGCCGTGTTCCAATCAGCTTTCTGTAGAGCAGCAGACAGTCAAGATCAGACCTGATCAACCCATTAAAGCTTCTCAATTCCTTTTTTGCCTATGTTCTATTTTTGCGCAGGTCAGGTTGTCGTTGTGGGAGAATCAGCGTAAAACTCGTTCAAATGCCACTGTCGCCTAATTTTGCGTCGGGAAACACAAACACGGCGACGGAAAGCTTCTGCGCGAATGGGATTACGGAGGTTTCTTTTGAGAATATTTTTAGCGTGTATCTGACATTCATATGAAGCTGCTTGTTTTTTGACTGCTTTGGCCCATATTTTTTAGGGATGCACGATATGGGAATTATTGGCCAATGCCGATATTTTTCATGCTTATATGTGTCGGTGCTGTAAATGAAGAACGCGCAAGCGCAGGCAGAGTTGAGCGCATAAAGGTAGATATTTTGCTCACCAAAGTTCCACTGCGTGCCAAGACTTTTGGCACAGAAATAACGCCATAGTTCTGACATTTCTGACACAAGTCTAGTAAGCGTGAAAGCAGAGCGTAGTGCACAGCATTTTGAGAAAAAGTCACTTCACACCCTATGTGGTGTACTAAGTCAAATAGGGCTCGTTTGACACTCCATGTGCACTACCTAGTGCTTAGAGAACCGTTAAGCTCCCACCCTGACTATTTCCTAAGATGCATACTACCGCATAGAAAAGTATGATAAGAGCGCCTTACCTACCATACTATTACAGTAAGTGCGGCAGTACGCGTCTTGGGACACGGCCCATGTGCGAGCTCACATTCACAAGTGAGGAAAACGCGCCGTTGATCATTCATTCATTCATTATCAGACCCGCCGAATCCCAACTGGGGTCGCGGGGAGACCGGAGCCTATCCTGAGAGCTACAGGCACAAGGCGGGGACTAACTCTATGGCCCTACGGCCGACCCGGGGAACGAAGCCAAGGACCTTCTCACTGTGAGGCGGCATCGCTAACCACTACGGACCGTGCCACCCACATGCAGTTTAGTTAGTAAAAAAATTCACATGTGCAGGCAGAGTTGAGCGTGAAAAGACAAGAGAAAATAGCACCGTACATTTTAAGACAGAAGGTGTGACTCAATCCCACCTCGGACTCTGGACGTGTCTGGCACAAGCGTTACCTTTCCGACATTACAATAAATGCACCATAAAATATCGGCTAGAAATATCGAGCAAATCTAAGTATGGGTCTGATGGCGATAACTTATTTACAATTATCTGTCGATTCCGATATGATTCCGATATTTTCCTGCATCCCTAATATTTTTGTATTTCCAGATCCCTAATCTCTTAAAAAGTGCGGGGTCTGGCTTAAACGCCTCCTGTTTTAAGTGTTTGGGTCACTATGGATCGCGGTATTTGGAAGATGGATTTAAGTGAATGATTAATTGTCATTGTGATGTGTTGATAATGACTAATAATCACTCACTTAGCATAATAGTTAGGTAAATGTGTACGTGTGTGTGTGTTTAGCTGTGTAGACCTGTCTATAACCTCAAAGGTAGTAAAACCTGAGCTGTCACTTTTGTAGCTTAAGCATGAATGCTGTAGCAAACAGTGTGTCCCACTGAAGTGACTTAAATTCTGAGTGCGTTTGCAAGTGTGTGTGAGTGTGTGTATGATTGGTTTTCACTGGCTCCCTTCTGGCCTAAAGCCGTCTGTCCTCAACACACACTGGCATCTCGCATCTCGCTTAGTTCCGTCCTCCGCTGCTCGAGCTGCCAGAGGAGCATGAAAAACACATGATGCCATACTGCGGAAAAATAGCGTGTGACAAGGGAATAGGCCGTGCCTCCATCGCGGGTACACACGCGCGCGCACACACACACTTACACACACATGCACGTGCCGAGCCCGGGGACAAGAGTTTTTCTGATGGTGCTTCTTCTGCTGGATAAGAGGTGTATTTTTAAACCAGCCTCTTGCCTTCGGTGCAAAGCGCTCCTCGCTGTCGCCCAAGATGTATACCACTAATCCTGCTCCACGAAAGAGAGAGGGGGCAGGAGTCGTCCTTAGAGGTGGAGGAGAGAGAGAGAGGGAGAGTTGAAGGGGATAGGGACAGATGGAGTGGGAGGGTGTGTGTGTGTGTCGTGTGTGTGTGTGTGGCCATGTATTTGTGCATTGTAGGGACCTTTGTCCCTAAAATCACTTTCTCTGTTTTTTACTTGGGCTTTGTGGGGACATTTGAGAGGTCCCCATGAGAATGACTTTATAGAAAATGTGCTTGTTTCATTTGAGAAACTAAAAGAGTTAAAAGATGTGCTTTTGGTTACTGAGGTTAAGGTTAGGATTAGGATTAGGTGTAGGTGTATATACATCTAGTCATTGAAGTCTATGGAAGGACCTCCTAATACATAGACTGTGTGTGTGTGTGTGTGTGTGTGTGTGTGTGTGAGAGAGAGAGAGAGAGAAATGGGCAGAGATAGACAGCAAAACTAAGAAAAGAATTGGGAGAAAAGATGGGGGAGCAGGAGAAATAAGGGTTAGGATGGATGGATGAAAAAGAAAAGACGGGTGGATGGATGAATAGAAGATGGATGGATTAATAGATGATAGAAAGATGGATAATGAATGGATAGAAGGATGGAGAGAGAAAGATGGATGAATAGATAGAAAGACAGGTGGATGGAGGGGTAGAAGAATGGATGGATGAATGGATAGAAAGATGGATGGATGGATGGATAGAAAGCTGGATGGTTGGATAGAAAGATGGATGGATGGATAGAAGATGGTTGGAAAGATGGATGGATGGATAGAAAAGATATAGATGGATGGATGGATGGATTGATGGATGGATGTATAGAAAGTTGAATGGATGGGCAGAAAGATGTATGGCTGGCTAGACAGAAAGATGGATGGATAGAATAATGGATGGACGGGTGGATGGATAATGGCGGAAGCACTTATAGAGTGGAGATGCAGAGGTGGGGAGATGGATAAACAGATGGGGGAAAAACAAGAAAAGAGAAATGTGGAGGGAAGAGAAAGCAGTGTAGGCAGACAAGAAGGGAAGGAATGTAAGAAATGTGAAAAAAGGTTGGACTGAGAGAGAGGTGTGGAGGTGTCAGCATGGTGTGTGTGTGTGTGTGTGTGTGTGTGTGTGTGTGTGTGTTGGGGTGGGGGGGTAACAGCTGCGTGGGCTGTAAATCAGAGCCTGGTCCGAGTGAGGGACAATAATGAACCATAATCGCACTAATGAGACACAAGGGCTCAAACACACACACACACACACACACATAAACACCCTCACTACCCAGCACACACTCTTTACAAGCATACAACCACAGGCATACCCTACACACCTCCCTCTGCAACACACACTCTTACACACAAGCATATACAGACACACAACACACCTCACTCTACCCAACACACACTCTTACATACATACAACCACAGACCCACACCACACCTCACTCTACCCACACACACTCTTACACACAAGCATACAACCACAGACCCACACCACACCCCCTCTACCCAGCACACACTCTTACACACATGCATACAACCACAGACCCACACCTCACTCTACCCAGCACACACTCTTACACACATGCATACAACCACAGACCCACACACCACACACTCTACCAAGCCACACCTCTTACACACATGCATGCACAAAGACACACCTCACTCTACCCAGCACACTCTTACACACAAAGCATACAACCACAGACCCACACACCACACCTCCTCTGCAACACACACTCTTACACACAAGCACTTGCAACCACAGACCCCACCACACCTCCTCTACTGTACACACTCTTACACACAAGCATACAACCACAGGCCTTTACCACACCTCCTCTACCCAGCACACACTCTTACACACATGCATACAACCACAGACCCACACCACATCTCACTCTACCCAGCACACACTCTTACACACATGCATACAACCACAGACCCACACCTCCTCTACCAGCACACACTCTTACACACATGCATACAACCACAGTCCCCACCACACCTCACTCTACCCAGCACACTCTTACACAAGCATACAACCACAGACGCACAACACACCTCACTCTACCCAGCACACACTCTTACACACATGCATACAACCACAGTCCCACACCACACCTCAGTCTACCCAGCACACACTCTTACACACACTGCATACAACCACAGACCCACACCACACCTCACTCTACCCAGCACACACCCTTACACACATGCACACAACCACAGACCCACCACCTCACTCTACCAGCACACACACTCTTACACACATGCATACCCACAACCACAGGCCTTTAACACACCTCACTCTACCCAGCACACACTCTTACACACATGCATACAACCACAGACCCCACCACCTCTCCTCTACCCCAGCACACTCTTACACATGCATACAACCACAGACCCACACACCACACCTCCTCCTGCTTACACACTCTTACACACAAGCATACAACCACAGACCCACACCACCTCCTCTACCCAGCACACACTCTTACACACATGCATACAACCACAGACCCACACCACACTGACTCCTACCCAGCACACACTCTTACACACACATGCATACAACCACAGACCCACACCACCTCCCTCTACCCACTTTACCTCTTACACACATGCATACAACCACAGACCCACACCTCACTCTACCCCTTTTACCTCTTACACACATGCATACAACCACAGACCCACACCACCTCCTCTACCTTTACCTCTTACACACATGCATACAACCACAGATGCACACCACACCTCCTCTACTGCTTACACACTCTTACACACATGCATACAACCACAGGCACTTTGCTTTTGCCTCACTCTACCTTTTACACTCTTACACACAACGCCACAACCACAGACCCACACCACACCTCCCTCTCTGCTTACCTCTTACACACAAGCATACAACCACAGACCCACAACACACCTCCTCTGCCCAGCACACACTCTTACACACAAGCATACAACCACAGACCCACACCACACCTCACTCTACCCAGCACACACTCTTACACACATGCATACAACCACAGACCCATACCTCACTCTACCCAGCACACACTCTTACACACATGCATACAACCACAGACCCACACCACACCTCACTCTACCCAGCACACACTCTTACACACAAGCATACAACCACAGACGCACACCACACCTCACTCTACCCAGCACACACTCTTACACACATGCATACAACCACAGACCCACCTCCTCTACCCAGCACACACTCCTTACACACACAAAGCATACAACCACAGACCCACACACCACACCTCACTCTACAGCACACACTCTTCGCACATGCATACAACCACAGGCAGCACAACACACCTCCTCTACCCAGCACACACTCTTACACACAAGCATGCAACCACAGACACACACCACCTCCCTCTACCCAGCACAACACTCTTACATGCATACAACCACAGACCCACACCACACCTCATTCTACCTTTGCCTCTTACACACATGCATACAACCACAGACCCACACCTCACTCTGCCCTTTTACACTCTTACACACATGCATACAACCACAGACCCACCTCACTCTGCACCCAGCACACACTCTTACACACATGCATACAACCACAGACCCACACCTCACCTCACTCTACCCAGCACACACCCTTACACACAAGCATACAACCACAGACGCACACCACACCTCACTCTACCCATTTTACACACTCTTACACATGCATACAACCACAGACCCACACCACACCTCATTCTACCCAGCACACACCCTTACACACATGCATACAACCACAGACCCACACCACACCTCATTCTACCCAGCACACACACCATACACATGCATACAACCACAGACACTTCCACACCTCCTCTACCCAGCACACACTCTTACACACTCTGCCTTTCTTCTCCTCCGTTCAACCCCTCTATCTCTCTTTTCCATCTTCTCTCTCACCCTAACTCTGTATATCTCTGTATGGAGGGATAGAAAGATGGTTGATTGATGGATAGAAAGACAGTTGGATGGATAGACAGACAGATGGATGGATGGAAAGAAAGAAAGACGGTTGGATGGTTTCCATCTTTACCTGTTTCTTCTCTCTCACTCCAACTCTTTGTATCTCCATCTCTCTCTTTTCTCCCATTCATCTTTTTTCCTCTTTCTTTTTCAACCACACACCCCTTTCCCATCTTTCTCTCTGCTTATGTTTCTCTCATCTATCTCTTTTTCTGTCTCTCTATCTTGCTCTCCCCTCCATATCCTCTCTCTGCTTTGTTTTCTACTACCCTCTTTATACCTCTCTCCCCGTCTCCCTCCTTTCTCCTCTCTCTCTCTCTCTCGTTTGCTTTATTTCTTCACTCATTTCCTCTCGCCTCATTTGTTCCCGAAGGATTAAGAAGGCCAGCTGCAGTCAAGATTATTTATTTCACCCTGTTCCAGCCACGATCCGTGATCTTGAGCATCTCCTGCACTGAAGCCACCCCTTCCCTCACTCACACACACACACATACATCTGGCCTTGCGCCTCCCACCTGCGTTAGCACTGCGCGTAGCCTCGCCCGAGCGATTCTGACCTCCCGGGTGCTAATGGCTAAGCGGATGTTTCGCGTGCGTCACGATTAACATGTTGAGAGAGCTCGACCAAGGTCAGAGGCGTGCATCAAGTGGAAGTGAATAAATGTACTGACCCCCCATCCTCCCATCCCTCCCCCCTCCCTCCCTCGCTCGTCCCTCCCTCCCTCCATCTGCCCCGCCTCCGTCATTTTACCAGGATGGATTAAGCAGTACTCTCACTGCTCTCTCTCCTCTTTTCTCTCCTTGTCTGTCCTACTTCTGTGTTTAGTGAGGGAAAGACTAGGGCTGGGCGATATGATCTTAAATCAGTATCACAATTCATTCGAACTTTTTAGCTTGATTACGATTGATAAATCATTATTTCATTTTGGCTTTTGTTTTGCACCGAATGAGAATTTTGATTTAAATATATTAGGGATGTACGATATAGGAATTATTGGCCGATACCGATATTCAATATTTTTCATGCTTATATCTGCCGATGCCGATAAATGAGGAAGGCAGAGTCCAGCGTGAGCACGTAAAGACAAGATTTTGCTCCAGAACGTACCACTGCATGCTCCGAATTTTGGCACAAAATAAGGCACACATTTTCAGTCAGAAGGCACGTGCCATATAAAATCCCACTTTGACTTTGAAGATGCCTGGCACCAAAACTTTTGAGGTGTGAAGCTTCACTGGTGTCACGATTCGATTACGATTATTGTCAGCAATTAGATTCGGTACAATATCTCGATGCAGCCCAAAAAGCACACACACACCTGCTCGTCTCACACAAACACACTTCTCTATCCCTCCACACACACATACATACACTCACAATCCCCTACACACCTGCAACACAGTCCCACACTCCTGTGCCCCTCCCTCCCTCCCTCCTCAGGGCTGCTGAACTGAATTCATCCCTCGTTCTTTTCCCCACTGTGGTATGCGAAGGAGCCTCTTCCCCAGCAGTAAGAGCTGCCCTCAGCCCACTTTAGAAGCCTGTACGCACACACAAACCCCATACGGCCCCCCGGGGTCCACCAGAGTGTATTGTGTGAGTGTGAGTAGGGGGGGATAAGTTGGTGTGTGCTACACTCGGCTAAACAAGTTTGGAGTGAACTAATCAGTATTGTGCTCTCTACAATTGCCACCTAAAACCCTCAGTGTTCTGATGTACCGAATTCATTTTGTGGAGCTGGAAATAACGCCGATAAAATTGTGGTACAAATTAAAGATGAATTTGAAATGTGGAAAGAAAGAAATGATGATAATGAGTATTTTGGGGGATAATAAACTGTTCTTTCTCTTCATTTCTCTGTGCCCCAACATCTCATTCTCCTCTCTCTCTCTTTTTGTCTCGCTAGCTCTGTCTTTTTTCGTTTGATATTTATATATATATTTGTCTGTTTCTGTAAGTAAAATGAATCCTTTAGGTTTCATTAAAGCTACGCCTTATTTTGAGAAAAACACATTTTGCATTCTATTAACAGAAAGTCATTTTCTTTATTGAACCTGCTTTAATAGTCACACCGAATATACACTGCTACATACAGAAAGTCATTTTTCATGCCCTGAAGCAAAAACATTGTCAGAATTTCCAATCAAAATAAGTGTGCGTGTTTGTATTATTACTGATATGTTGTGTAGTGAAGGTTTGAGAGCAGACTATATAAGTGCAGGAGCTGCATGTGACCAACGCCATATGTTTATTGACCTGGTGAGGGCAGCGGGTTTATATATAAGCTCCTTACCTCTCTAGTCCTGCTTTCTGCTTCCATTCTCATTACATCTGTCTCAGGTGAAACTTCACAGCTGCCTTCCTGTGCCAAGCATGGAAATGAACAGACCTAAAGCTGTTTTACTGATACAGCAGTGGCTACTGGCAGCAACATTCAAAGCGATTCTTATTAGACCCTAAACAATTGCTGCTATGATATTATCATCTGATATGAGATACTGAACAATATATTGGCATACAAGAGGGGCGATACATGACATCTAGAAATGGCATTTCCTGGAAAAAATGTGGTGAAAAGGGTGAAATATGAAAGGTGAAAGGAGAAAGGAAGGATAAAATGGTTTAACGGAATGGAAATGTCAGTATGATGTCACAAAGTATGGTGCAACACAAGTCAGCAAGTTGAAATATTAATTGAAAAGATGACAGCTGATTGAAAAAGGAGAAAAGGAAGGATATGGCTGGGCTACATACAAGAAAAGTAATAGTTTTGGTTAAAAAAACACAAACGTGTCTTTCTTTAAAAAGAGTACAACTTTTGTTGTAGCTATTTTTTTCCGTACTGTTCTCTATTTTTCTTTTCCCTCTCTCCCTTCCCTCATCCCTAAAAGTGCCAGACTGTCATTGTAAGAAAAAGAGACTGTTTTTAACGTCTTGCCTGCTGAGATAAACAACAGAGAAAAAAATATAGTTCCCAGAGAAAAACCACAATGTTATTATCCTGATGTCCTTGTAGTATTGTGTATGTTGAAGAAATTCTCCTTTTACTGAGTGTTGTTTTAGTAAAGGATCTTCATTTTCACTCACAATTTCCGTTATGGTTAAAGGAAGTGACATTTGCTAAACATTCCCATCAACTTTCACTCTTTGCTAGCCAGAAATGATTTCCAAGTTAATAACCCGTATGTGTTACAGTGGTAGAGTGGTTCTTGTTTGCTGCTACTGCAAATCCGTCTCCAGAGGTTCAGTAGACGTTACTGGAGAATTGTGGTGCTAGCACAAGAGATTACCATTACTGGCAAATTTGTCACCAAACGTTTGTCACAGTTACTGACGAATTGTTTTGGTAAATACATTTGCCATTAATGTCAATTTGTCATTGTCGCCAGAACATTGCCACAAGTTTGCCATTGTCAGTCACTAGTGGCAAACTCCACTGTTTGCTACAAATGAACAAGTTTGCTGCAAACATTTTTGTATGGGACATTAGCATGTTTGGTCAGAGTTTCTCTTTAGCCAGCTTCTGGAATCCTCTCTGACAATCTCCTGTTATATTTAGCTTCAGTTCAGAACCTCATGGCTTTTACTGGGCCAGTAAAAAGAATGATATTAATTCTGTCATCCAAACCGGCAGTAACGCTAATGCTACACAATCACGGTCATGTTTTGGGGCAGCTTTGGGGAGCAGAATCCCTCCTCTTACTCCTAACAGCTTGCAGAATAAATACAGCCTCCCTAAAACTCCTAATTACATTTTGACAGATTTTAAAGATTTCCCTAAAGCTGACTCTTACTGCAGTTCTGTGAGCCAAAAACGATTCACAGCATGGCGCAAAATATATATAGAAATTTGTGTCAAAATATTTGACATGTTCTTAAAAATGTTTGATTTCAAAATGCACTTAGTATTAGCACACACCCCAACAGTTTGTGGAGTATTTTCAGTAGAACTACAGGTCATTGAAGGTTGAGGTTGCTAACATGGCTAACAATAAATGCTCACTGTTAGCATACTTATTGATCTTTAGTTACACTAAACATACGCCCAAAACTACTGAACATTAATGTTAATGGTGTACATTCACTGTTAGCTATGTTAACATTTTAACTCTCAATGTTCTGTAGATGCACTGAAAATTCTACCAAAACTCATGAGTTTGCTCATGAGGCTAAAGGTGAATGTTAATGTAGCGCACTGTGAATATTCACCTTTAGCTTTCTGGTTAAATGTACACAGTTGCTTGGCTTTGATTGGTTTCTAGTCTGAATTTGTTCTTCAGATCTTAATTCACTTATAGAATGTCAGACTTGAGTTCCTTTTCTGCTTGAAATCTACTAACTCTTGGAGAGAAGTGTTTTGAGAGTATGTCAGGAGCGGCTAACACTTTTACCTCCTTCCCTTATCAGAAAAGAGATAGCGGCTAGTTTTGCTTGCATTCAGCCCCAAAGTGGTGTAGGGTGGAGATGTTTGGAAGTGTTTATCGAATGGGAAGTTGAACAATCGATGGCTTCGGAAGGCGAGAGAGAGCAGAGTGGTGGATCGTTTTATAGATATGCCGTTAGCTGCGTTCCCCAGAGTGTATAGCAGGTGCTGGGTTTTAAAAAACACACAGACATTTCTCTGAACAGTGAAGGCTGATTTTGCTGCACTCGATTGGCTACTGTATAGTGTTTCGGAGCTCAAGAAACGGCTAGAGAGTCGGCGTAAAGGCCGGAACAAAACCTAAATCCAGTCATCACGCTCCGTGAGATGTTGAAAACTTCACCCAAAGGGACGAGACCAAAGTAAATTGAGAGGTTAGAGTTCGGGAATCGCTTGGTTAAGTCTGCGTTGCGTCATGTGTTTCATTTTTCCCCAAGTTGAAAGAGGAATAAAGGTGAGGGCGATGCGAGTGCCGCTGACTTGGTTATGACACTTTGGAAATATTGCTGCAATATGACGCCACACAGTATTTGTCTAGATTTTTTCTGCAGCAACACAAAGTTTTTTTCCTCCTTTCACTCCCTCCCTCCGTACGCCAGTCTCCAGTGAGTCAGATTCGCTTCTTTGACGTAGCTTTGCACAACAGGGCGCGCATCCAGGGTTTTTAGCATCTTGTTGGCATCTTGTTTTTTTTCTTTTTTTTAGCCAGCGCCAAGCTCTGGGGATTAGACAAAAACAGACATCTCGTACTTTTCTCTACCCCTGCGAGATTATTCATACTAGCAAATGTGCTATCAAAGGGAAACACAGGACGAGGATGTTTTCTTAGTCTTCCCCGTTAACTTAAGCTTAAATCCTCAGCAGCGGCTGGATCAGCCTCTTTCCTTTCGAGGATCCAGCGTTAGCGCCGGGTATAACAGTGCTCCACTTGCCAATTTTCCTGTAGAGAAAATGACTGTGTATATATAAATGACACCTTTATTTACACCTTACAGCTTTTTTTTTTGAATAAAGTATAAATAAAGGTGCAAGTAACAAGACAACTTACACATTTATTTATACTCCATTTACACTACAGTGCAGAAATCTTGGGCCGCATCGATTTTGTAATGTTTCTTTCCAAAGAGCCAGATTTTCTTGTAGTTTTGAGGAATTTATGTTAGCATATTTTGCAATAAATAACTCGTCCTATTGTCTAATTTTCTTAGCAAAATATTAAGAAATGAGTGTTGGCGCAATACCTTTGCACAGAATTGTATGTTTATAGCATTTATGGAACAAGGGACAGTTGGTAACATAACAGTTGTGGAATTGGCCCTGTGATCGGAAGGTCGCCAATTCAAATCCCAGACCGGTAAAGCTACCGCTGAGGTATTCAGAAGCAAGGTCCCGTCCCCAGGCGCTGCCAAAATAAACTGCCCACTGCTCTTCATGGAACAAAACACTTTTTTTGCTTTTTGAAGACCTGTGTATCTTCCATGTTTTTGAAGCTTTACATCAAACCTCTTTAGTGACCGAGTATCTGCTGCAGCTCCTGTGATTTTAGGGTAATTGTCACAGTCTTGAGGGACCGACGTCACATACATGTTTACGGAGAGATAATGTAAAAATAATGTATGTTACAATTCGTTTAAAATTTTTAGGAGCTCAATTTAAACAAAAGCATCTGCCAATTTAAAATACCATTTTCAGGCCTGACGTCAACTGTCACGAGTGACACCTGTCGCGACATTCAAAGGACGCAGCGCATTTTCCCATGGCCTCAAAGGTGCGGCTTTACGCACAGCAGCCGCTCCGACCCGGGGAGAGGAAAGCGTTTCGCTGAAGGGCATTTCGGTCAACTTCTTGGGGAATTAAGACAATGGACGTAAACAAAACCCGCTCAAACTGCCACAAAGCCTCGAGACGCATTAGCATAGGCACGAGAAACCCGGGCTAAAAGCTGCAAAAAATTAGTAACCCAGAAGCAAAGCGCTCTGAAGCACGGGGCGTCCGGCTGAAGGGCTCTCGCCGGCCTTCGAGAGAAAGGCCGTTTTTGTCGACGACGGGGGTCTCCGGGCCGAGGTCCCCGAGTCATTAATCATGGACATCTTTTCAGCTGTCAGTCCATACAAAAGGTGACCCCTGTGCCACAATGGGCTTGCCGATAAAGGGGCCATTGAAAACGGAGGTTAGATCGAGTTTACTGTGGGCTACGGCCCTAACTCATGCATTTCTAGTGCACTACATTCAGAGCTTTAACCCTTTAGAAAATGTCTGTGGTAAATTGAGAAAATTAGGACGCTCGTAAGGTAGGTTCACAATTCTATTTTTATCTGAAAGCTGAGAATTCTGTGTTCATTGTTTTTTCCCCCCCAACCTTTATTTTACCAGGCAAGATGTTAAAAACTGTTTCTTTTTTTACAGCGACAGCCTGGCAAGTGCCAATAAAACACATTTAGGAATGAGGAAAGAGGAGGGTGAGAGGGAAGAAGAGGGAATTAGAGGAAAAAAAGAACTAAACAGAAATTATAGCTTCTCCAACAAAAGTAGAAGTTTCACTTGAATCTAGAAAGATATTCACAGTTTTTTGGGGCAATTTTTATTATTTACAGCAACAAACTCAAATGAAAACTGGAGAAATTGGTTGTAAGATAATCAGGTCGGTTTTTATTTTTATCTTTTCTCTTCTGTGAAAACCTAAAACTAAAAACAGTGTGTAAATATGCAGGAGAAGTTAGAGATGTTTTTGACATCTGCAACTGTATTTATTTCCACATTTCTGCTTGTATTTCTTATTCTAATATAGACTCTTAAGAGCCTTTTCTCTTGTGGTGGTTTAGACAGTGAACTGCCTTTTGCCCGAGAACATTTGCAGTGCTTAAATTTTCAGGGCTTTAAGCGTTACCGGTAAAAAGCCTCGAGTTACTTCGTCGCCGGTCGTAATGCCAGCTGCAGAGCCGGTGACCCGCAGCGAAAGCTTCAGATAGAGGATCGGTTTACCGCACATATAAGGCCTCTCCCGGCGCACGAAGACGCCACGGCTTTCAGCCGAATCCATTTCAGGTAATTCTCTCCCCGTGCTGCACGACACACTTGATTTAGAGCCAGGCGATTGCACGAGCTTGACTGAAGCAAATTAAATGAATCAAGCGGGGAAATCTCTCTGCCTTAAGTGAGCCCCTGAGAAAACAATGACCCGGCCTCTAATCAACTTTATAAATCCACATCGACGTGCTCCGAGGCTCGATCCTGTGGACCACGTGATTGCGTGCCCGGGGGACGGACGGGAAGCTCCGAAAATTGCTGTCTGGGCCCGTAACCTTGCAAAAGTGCCGTTTCTTCGCTCGTCCACCAATCGTCTCCGGGCATCAGCCTTTTGTTGTCCACTTATGACTGCGGCCTCCGTTTGCTTTTCAATTATGATAACATGTAGACTGCTGAGCAGAGAGCTCCCCTTGTACAATCCCAGCAGCTACGGGGTGATTACGGCTCATCAATCTACAGGTTTATCAGATATTTCTCACTTGGGCCGCTCACCGTTTTGCAATACTTTAGCTTGAAGGTGATTTATAATGTTTTCTCTTGATTTTATGTTTTAGCAGCAGTTGCAGACTATTTCTGATTTCTAGAACCAGTTAAATAATTGTAATAGGAATTAATTGGCTGTGAACATCAATAGAGACACGTAGCACATTATGAATGTCCTTTAAATGTTAAAACCCATCTAACTTTTTATTATTTGTGTTGGAATGTGATTTACACAGTGTTACAGCAGTGGCAGACCTCCCTCTGTCTGACTCCTACAGCCCAATTAATAATTATTCTAATTAATTGGCCATGAACATCTTTGAAGACTTGTATCATATTATGAATGTTCTTTTGTGGTATAAAATCCATCTAACATTTTATTATTCATGTCGTAATGTGATTTACGCTCTTTCTGTAGGATTTTTTCAGCTGCCTTTTACCCTCTGACTCCTCTTTCCAATTAGTAATAATCAAGCTGGCCTTGAACAACATTTTACTTACTTCACATTTCAAACCTTATAACCTTGAAGGATTTTTTGAACCCGAGGGCAGGCCCCACTTGACCTATTTATAATAATTACAAGTTGGTCATGAATGTCAAGTTACATTGTGATTGTACTTTTCAACTGCAAAACATGGAGCTTTATATGCTTGAAGGTAATTTATAGGATTTTGTGCAAGATTTTTTCTGCAGCAGTGGAAACCTGTTCTCACTCTCTCTTAATTGGCCATGAGCATCAATATGTTGGAATGTGTTTCCATAGAATGATTTTTCATCAGGAGACCCATCGCACCCTCTGACGCCTCACCCAATTATTTAATAATTATAATTACTAGTTGGGCATGAGTTGAACGTCCTTCTAAACCTTTAAACCTTTAAAAATGAATTGTGATGATTATGAGTTGGCCGGGAGCATCAGTATAGGCATTAAATCTTTGAATGTACATTTAAACTCATTATTTACACTAGAGTAATTTTGCCGTCTGTTCTTACTACAACAGGCACTAATATTGCATTTGTAGATGACCTCAGCAATTTGACCAATCAGTGAAAGAGCAGTGGACAGCTTTTTGGCAGCGCCAGGGAGCAGTGCTTGAGGACGGTACCATGCTCAGAAGTACCTCAATGGCAACCATCAGATCACAATCACCGTTACGCTACCAACTGCCCCAACTGACTTTAGAAGTGGTTGTGTTAGTTGTTTTAATACTGTAGGGTTTATGCACATGTTGCTGTTGATTGGGTAACGTCTATGATGGTTTTATCCTCTGCTGCCTTCTGCCGCCAGTAAAATGCTCCTGTACATGCAGTAAAATAATGTTGAAGACTTTGAGGCTACGTTCACACTGCCAGCCACATCGTTCAATTCTGATTTTTTGCTCAGATCGGATTTGTCTGTCTTGACAGTTCACATTCATAACTACAAGTGACCTGTATCTGACTGTAATGTGAACGCATTGGTCCTCCGAAACGTCACTGATATGTTTTTACATGGGTCAACTGCGTCACCAACAACAAAAAACGTCATATCTGTGGGATGACTCATGGCATTAAAAATGGAGGCGTTAGTAGCTCACGCATGTATCGCACTTTGCTCTGGAGGACGACAAACAGTGAATCAGCTGTACATGAGCAGGTCGAAAAGGAGAAAAAAAAGTCAATTCAATCCCCAACTTCTCCATCCTTCCACTGACTGTTATCACAGCTCTACTCCATTTTTACCCCCCCCCGCGCTGCCGGTGAAGGCTGATGATGTCAGCGCATGTGTATAAGCAAAAAGCCACATGATTTCCGATCTGAGCGTTCACATTCAGGTCGCATGGCCGCAAATCGGATACGTATCAGATTTAGTACGACATATGAAAGTGACACAAACCTGATTTGAAAAGATCAGATTTGTGCGTCCACACAGCCCTGAAAAGATCAGATCTGTGTCACATTAAGGCAAACAATCCGATTTGAGTCACTTCAGCATGGCAGTGTGAACGTAGCCTGAGCAGTTCTTCTCTTTGAGTTATGACTGTCCAACTGCTTTTAATGTAAATCATTCAACCGAATACACAACTAATCCTGCATCTTTTCACAGCAACTCAGTATTTAGAAAGTAATTTCTTCACTGTTCCATTAAAACTGTATTTCACAGAATTATACTAAGACTTTGCAATTTATCCGATGCCGTCCTTTATCCTTTGCTTCAAACTGAAAGCTCTCTGCAGAGCAGTCTAATTGCTTCATGACATTTCAGATTTTTTTTTTTTTTTTTAATAACAGCAGCATTAATTTTTTGTTTCGGCATGGCAGTGCTACAAAATACATTTTGCACAGACACTCGCAGGAAAGGACACCTGCTTATGCGAAATATGTATGCGGAAATTAATGAAATTATGCAAGAGATCATCATTTATAACATGGATAAAGTCCAGGATATAAACGAGGCATTATAAAAGGTGAAATTAGCATATATTCTAATTAGTTTTAAAGTTTACAAGGCTTCACACACACAGTCCCTTGGTGCATTGTGCATTGTTGCGCAAGTCGTATTTTAGCGCAAAATGCAATAACTACAGTAACAAATGTCAATGCACATCCATGCACAAACTAGTTTTTAAAAACATAGTGTAAATAGTGTTAATTTCCCCAAACTTAGGTGCGCATTGGCGAACAAATAGGCAATTTCGGGCAGAAAAAACGAGAAAATGTTTATTAACCGCTGGCTGTTTTCCTCATTTTCTTTCCTTTAGTAGCGCGTCGTATTTTTTGTGGATTTTTATGGGCGAGTTTTGGCTTTAAGCAGCGCGCAAGGTTCGATTTTCCTGACAGAAGTTGAGTAGAGCCAGTATTCACTCTCAGCCATGATTCACGTTTTTATACTCGACCAGGGGCGAAGGGGACATCTGCCATTTAAAACCGGCCCCGTCCCTCATTAAGGGGAGCGAGATAAATAAAAATAAGGCGAATATTTGCGGCAGGACTCGGACCGTAAAGTTTACGGCGACGAGATTTGCTGCGTCGTATTTTCTTTGTTGAAATGAATCCTGCAGGCTGCCTGCTCTGGGGCTGCTTCTGAGTTTATAGCATAGACACAAAAAATTCGCCGAAGCACTATCGGAGGTCTGGAGTGAGCGGGGGAAAGGGAAGATAAAGCGCTATCAGATCAGCATCTACAGCACTTCATCGTGTTGGGTTTGGATCTGTTCGCTTACCGGCCTCACAGTTTCTCTTATCATATACAAAGGAAAAAGTTATGAGCATATGACTGCGTGTGTATTTGTGTGAATTTATTTAAACTGGTGTATCTGATATGTCTGATGGTGTTTGATGTGCTCCACACCACGCACGTGTTTGTCTCGACTTGTCTTGGGAAAGCAATTCTCGGGAAGACGGAACGGCGTATTTTTAGAGACAGAAAAACAACAGGGGCAGTTGTTTCACAGACATTTGAGGAAATTTTCTTTTGCTGACGAAAAAAAAAGATATTTAAAAAAAAAAACATTGCATTTATGGAACGCAATTTTCCTGAGAAATTATATAAATTTTATTTATAGCAAACACTAAATACAGCTGTATTTACGCAACTGCGGAGAGAATTTATAACGTGTGTTAAATAGCTGTTGTATTTATGCTTTTTCCTAAATTGTGAAATTGCTGTTGTGTTTATAGAATACAGTTGTTTAATAAAAAATATGCTTTTTGTAACCAAAGCGACGCTAAAGAAAACTCAGATGTAGGAAATGGGGTAATTTAGCATGAGTGGGTCGGCGTTTCTAACAAAGCGGCAGCATCGTGTAGGAGAATTGTGTTATACCGGATGAATAAACAAACCAAGAATAAGAGGACGTACATTTTTATGAAACATTTATGCATTAAGTAATATTTGTCTTTCTTGAACACTTCAAATGATTAACAAATATTATGTCCTCAACGTCCCTTGGTAAATGCTGCGTGCATGACGTATGTACCTTTAAGTTCGGGCTGTTGTTTGGCCACCATTTAAATAGATACCAAAAACCCAAGGCTTAGAAAGCGATGGCGCTACTTAAGATTAAAAAAAGTTGTGATTCCTAAAATGGCTTAAATGCGGTGTGAATGAGTTCTGGCCCTTTTGCCTTTTTTCCTTTGGGTAGCACCAGTCAACGTGACGTTTTTTAAAAATTAAATCTTGGTGGCCATAGCAGAGTCAGAGTCGGTCACTAAAGAGGTTTCAGCTCTTAGTTCCCCTTACAAAAACAAAATGTTTGCGGCAAACTTGTGGTTATTTTGTGGCGAGCAGTGGAATTTGCCAGAATATATTGCCACACTTTTGCCATTGTAAGCCACTAGTGGCAAACTTGCAGCAATGTTCTGCCGACAATGACAAGTAACCACTACAGGCAAATGTGTTGGCCACTGATGATGATTTGCATGTGAAAATATAACCTTGCTGCAACATTGCCAAAGGTTAACAGCAACTGTTTTCCAGAAACCTACATTTTTTGTAAGGGTCACTTTGCAAAGTTCTGATAACCCTAGCAGTAGCAGCGGTATTTTACACGAGTTCCTGAGGAGAAATTATTCTAAAGGATGAATCACAACTGAGGCAAAACTTTCCTAAATTTCTAATACTGTTTGTCCTTGTAGGTGTTAGATACGTTGTAAAAGCCATAAAACCGTCTTTTCGTTATGATAAAATTTCCTGATATAAGTGTTTGAGTTATATGTAAAGCACTTTGTCACAATGACTGTCATTGAGAGCGCTATATAAATTAAAATTAAGTTCAATTTAAGGTGGAATCTGCTTTTAGTCTACCATGATGGTGCCTGAATGTGTTCTTCATGATCAGTATAGTGAAAACTCTAAGTTAACAAAATTGTTAATATTAATATTAATATCTTAATGATGATTTGCCAGAGAAAAATGCTAGTGGGAGCCTTAGTGACTAACCAAGTCTTCTCTCATGCTCTCTCTCTTTTGTAGAACCACAGGGACTGAAGTGGCTCCTTCCCCGTTTGATGTCGAGAAGCGAGACGAGCTCAGAATGGAAGTGAAGGACCGCAGACCCTACCGCTCGCTGACGGCCCGGCGGGACGCGGAGCGCCGCTATACCAGCTCCTCGGCCGACAGTGAGGACGGCAAACTCAACCCCAAATCCTACAGCTCCAGCGAGACCCTGAAGGCTTTCGACCAGGACTCACGTCTGGCTTATGGCAGCCGCGTCAAGGAGGTGGTGCACCACGAGGTGGATGAGTTTGGCAGGCAGGGTAAGAGATATTCACCTTCTAGAACTGTATTACATGGTGGTGATCAACACCAGAATCTAAATGTAGTACAGTATATGTAGTGGACTGAACAATACAAATCCTGTTAATTGGAAAGGTTTTATTTAAATACATTTTTAAAAATCATCAATTTAAGTAATAATGATATTTAAATGTAAATTGCTAAATAAATATATTGTTAAGTAAATATTAATATATTAATAAATATTAATAATAATCAAATATATATATCAAATATATTTAAAATAAATCACCATATGATATTGACGATAGTTAGCTCCTGACAAAAATATTATAGCAGGCTATTACACTAATAAATACAATTGTTGGCCTTAAATTTTCCGATAGGAAAAAAACCCTGCATCTTGGCATTAGAAAAGCTGCTTAGAAAGCACAGATACTGCATCCATGGAGCATCACACATGTTAATCTGTTGATCTCAGCAGCTTATTCTTAATAGACTGTTATTAAGGCCACACGGTAGTTATTCTGGCTGCTGTCCACGTGAGCGAAGCGAAGATTTCTGAAATGTTAGTGTGGCATTAGCCCATTCTCGCTGGACGCACTCCTGAGATTTGTGGGAATGGCGTCGGTGCAGATCTGCGTGTCATTCACACCTCCGTGCTCTTCTGATGAAGTTATGAATAGAGCAGTCACCTTGGCTTCAAGATCCTTCTTCTCCTCTCTCTCTCGCTCGCCGCATGCAAGGATAGCTAGATATCTATTACTTTCGTTTGTTGACATGAAAACCCGCTCGTTATGTAACACTTCAGACAACTGTGATTTTTCTCTCAGTTAATCTGTTCACTATATTAACAATTAGTTGATTAATCAGTGAATTATTGACCCATAGATTGATTTAGATCTTAATTTAGAATTTGGATTTAGATTAATATTGACCATGACTGTTCATTTAAATGTTTTATGGTATTTACAGAATTGACTGCAGAAAGACATATTGCCTGAAATACTTAGAGATAAAATAATTGAACCTACGTCTCAAAAAGGCCCAGTGTGTAGAAAATACACACTGTCCTTTCGAGATTAATGTAGGATAAGCTCCAGATTTGAAACTTTTCGTAAGCATGTGGTCGGCAGATGACTTTAAGGCTTTTATAAAAAGAGGTTTATTTAGTGGATAAAAGGCAAATTATATTAAATAATAATAATAATAATAATTTTTCAAAATAACAGTGGCGGCCGCAGCCTTAGGTTAAAAGTTTCCCAAAACCCAAGCATATAGTGCATCCTATATTTAAAAAAACCGAAGAAGAATTTTGTTTAATGCAAAGTTTGGATGACCACAGCAGTACTAAACACAAGCTGAAAACGCAAAGAAAAAATACACAGATGCTATTCTGTTGTTAGTTTGGACCACCAGCGAGACAAAATCTAAATGACCACTAGTTGAAGAGATTTTCAATATTGTTGGTCCCTGTAGTTGCTAAATACTCGCTTTTAAGCCACAGAAGTTGATGAATAGCTGTCTTAGAATTTCCATGAAGTCGTCAGTATTTGAGAAATATTAAGTCTGGAATCTGGCCTTATTCTACTTTTGTCGTTAGTAGTGACCACTGACTTGAGGCCTGGCGGCCAATTAAGAAGGCGGCAGTGAAGATTTGATCTGTCTTCAATACATTCCATACTTAAAGAAAGAGGAAAAAAAGCGAGGCTGACGTCTAAAGTTAAGAGATGAAAGCCGTGGATCTTGGCGTTGTATACCATTATTGGCCAGAACATTAATGAGAGGGGATGAGGTGAATGCCAATTCGCCCGTGTCTTTTATGACCTTCTAATGTGTCCAGCTGATGATGACCTGAAAAAATACCCACTTCCCCTCTATGAATACTAAATGCATCATAGCTTTCAAAAGCACTAACTGTTATCGCGGCTCTGCTCGACATAAATCTAGGACTCTTTTTTTTTTTCTCTAATAAGCTTTTAGATGCTAGCGTTTCCCGGCTCGGTTACCCTTCCCTCTTCACTCACAGCAAGCTGGTTTCAGCGAAATCTGATTTCTCGGCGCCCGTACTAAGTACCATTGCGTTGTCAATTAATTTACTAGCGATATAGAATGAATAATAGTGATCGTTTACTGTTCTGGTATCTATTGCAATAATATTTGTGCAACACGTCGGGAGAGGTTTGTGTTATAGACAGTTTTAAATGGCGGTGGGCGGATAAGTGGGTTAATGTTCAGCTCGGCTTTACCTGCACACTTTTTTTTTGTTTAAGTCTGGGAGAGAGATAAAAAGCTTAAAAGGATAAACCACTGAAATATGTTATTGAGTGAGTGCAGACTAATGGGGACAGCCTTCGATTCAGCCTAATTGGGAAGCTTTCGGTTAGTGGCAAGTCATACGCCGTCACATTAGTGATTTTTAGACGCAAAACAGTTTTTCGTTGTCATTTCCAGGCTCTGCCCTCACTACAATTTTGAGATGTGCTTTAAAAAGGGAGTGAACTTCTACAGACTTATACGTTAATGAGCGATTTTCAAGGAAGATGTCTTTACGCAGGGGAGGCTGTGTTCTGAAACTGTGTGGTGGTGTCTATCACGGCAAGGTTCAAATCTCCTGTCGTTGGGCTGCTGAACAAGACCCATAACCACAGAGTTGTTCAGGAGACTATCTGTAATTGAGAAATTATAAGAATAGCTGCTAAATGGCATAAATCAGTGGTGCTCAAACTTTTCCTGTCATTCCCCACTTTAAATGAGGGGGATATTGACCGAATAAAATGGTAATGAAATAAGTTTAAATTTTTCAAATTTACTAAAGTAACATCAATGTCTATCTCTAAATCAGTAACATTAAACACATCAGATACAACATCGAAATGTTCATAAACACAGAATATAATATAAAACGTAAGTACTAATAAAAATACAGGCAATACTAGTGAGTGTACTTCCAGTTTCTTCGTTTGCAGTAAAAAGTTGTGGGCCATTCATGAATCCCTCGTGAGTGGGTGTGTTTTATTGTGTGATCTTTATTGTCAGTACAGAAACGCATTAGTAAAGACCATTGTTGGGAACATTACTTTAGAAAAATAAATTAGCGATAGTTACTAGTTACTTCTCCCAAAAAGTTGCTGAGGTACAGCATTATAAAAGTAACTAGTGACTGTTGCATTACATTTAATATTGTCAAAGAATTTGGATTGAGGGACAGTTTCCCCGAGAGCTACTTGGGGTTAAGGGTCTTGTTCACAGACCCAATAATAGTAGTAGTGCTAGAGCTAGGCTCCAGACCTCTTAGTCCAAGAGGCAGAGTGGCGTAACCACTACACCACACGCCACCGTGGTCTGGAAATGAAGTGTATGTGTTCTCACATGCAATAAAGACCTATTTTAAATAGATATTTACAAAGCAAATTCTCGTTAAACCTGTTCAGCCACAATTTGGGCAAAACGTCAACATTGCTGTAATAAAATGTAGATCTTCCCACTTATTTGGGTTTATTGAGTCCGTGGGAGTAAAATAAATCAAGATGATATCTGCATTTGAAATCCACATTATGATTTGTCAGCGAGGCTTGTGCACCATGTTTTTTTCCCTAACAAGAATGCGTATTATAACTGAACCTTTGACACATTTTAGAATTGCACACACAAATAGGGACCAGAAGACGATTTAACACTTTGATCACTTTTTTTTTTAGGGACCGATTTCACATTAGAGACCTGGCGTTTGGCGAGCCGGTGGCCTCTCGCGTGGCAGCGTACCGGCCGGACATGGGCATGCCGCACCGCGACTACTCGGTCAGCGTAGGCTCGGACGCCGACACCGAGACGGACGGCATGGTCTCCCCCGAACACGCCGTGAGGCTGTGGGCGAGCCCAACACCAAGTCAGGGCCAGCAGCTCCTGTCTGGCCAGCAGAGCCAACTCCAACCTGACCCTCACCGACACCGAGCACGAGAACACCGAGAACGGTCAGTATCTAAGACCTGGTCAAGGTCTCCTAAATGTTCCTGAATTTCCTCCCAGAAATGCCAGCACGTTAATACTTCTGCTTTGAACCGGGCGTTATGCGGAAATGGAAGGACAGCAGTTATTTTATTAGCCAGTTTTTGTTGTGCGTCATTAATGAACCTCTTTGTTAGTAGTTCGTGATAAATGAGGAATTTTTGTCGCTGCTACAGGCATTTTGAGTTGGAAAGCATCGTAGTAGGCATAAACAAAACCTTTGGGGTAGTTTTGCAGGAGGTTAATGCATTTGTTCGATTGATGGTTATTTATGCAATATTTTCACCAGTACGTTCTCTTTTAACCACATAGCAAGTGAGCAAAACTGGCCGTAGTGCCATTAATATAAGGATCAGTTTAAAAAAGCTTATGAAACATTTTTTCCATAAACTGTCACTTCATTCATAATGACAGAAAAAAATTTCTTACAAAGATTTTAAAGTGTGTTAATTAGGAAAACTGGTGGCTGTAACTCATAGTACGACATTTGCTGCATGTTTGTTGGGCAACTTTGTCATCTGACGTGCATAAGCAACATAAAATAAAATACATAAATTGAGCTATAAATACCGCTCTGTAAACTCTAGACTATGCTATAAGTACTGACTAAAAAGACTACAGGTTGCGCAAATGTCGCATCTGCAACCAAGACAAGACTAGAATGTGATTATTAAGGGTCAACCGATTATCGGCTGGAGCGATTATCGGACTGATATTAGGCATTTTTGTCGATTATCGGTATCTGTTTAATTTCGACCATCACCAATATTAAGTAATTAAAAATTACTATTGTGGCTCCACTTCCCTCTCTTCTCTCTCTCGACTCGCTGCTTCATTAAATGTCCCGCCCACAACAGTCTCTGATTGGCTGCCTTATGTCTACACTTAGTGGTAGCAGTCAGCGCTGAAACCTTGTTGTCACTCTATCTGGCGCAGTGTGAAGCTTGAGGAAAGTTTCAGCTAAACTTGAGTTTGTACAATTCAAATTGACAGTTTTTTTTTGCACGTCAGTTCTAAATATTGAAAGTTGTCGGCCCGTAAAGTACCAGAAATGTATCTTTATCGGCACTTTAAACCAACAATAAATTGAAACCTCTGTGATAATTATGCTTCTGTTTATTTTTATGTGCATACTTATATTGAGCAGGGGAAAACACTGGACAGTAAACACTGATAACATTATGACCACTGACTGGCGAACTGAATAACACTGATTAGTGTCCCCTGGCAGTGAGTCAGATATATTAGGCAGCAAATGAACATTTTGTCCTTGAAGTTGATGCTTTGGAAACATAAAAACTTGGCAAGCGTAAAGGTTGGGGCGACAAGGCCAAGTGTGATGGCTAACGAACAACTGGGTCTGAAACTGTAGCTCTTGTGGGATGCTCCCGGTCTGTAGTAGTCAGGACCGAAACAAAAATGGTGCAAAGAAGGAAAACGGGTGAACTGGCGACAGTTTCATGGGCAGTCAAGGCGGAGTGATGCACGTGGGAAGAGAAGGCTGACCTGTGTTGTAGAATCTAATAGAGGAGTTAGTTTATACTGCCGCAAATGTTGATGCGGTTCTCCAGTGAAGGTGTGAGGGGAAGCACAGTGCATCAGAGTCTTGAGTATGGAACTTTGTAGCTGATGACTTACTTGATATCCTTATGGTTTTGGCTTAATGTATATGCAAACATTACAGCGTGCACTGGGCGGTTAATGGTGTAGCGGTAGAGTGTTCTCCCGTGATCAGAAGGTCGCAACTTTGAATCCAGGACCGGTAAAGTTACCACTGAGGTACTTATGAGCAAGGTACCGTCTCCAAGCACTGCTCCTTCATGGATGGGTCAACTGCAGAGGTCACATTTGGTTGCGGTGCACTGTGTTAACGTGCTGTGGTGTGTTTACAGTGAAAAATCCTCATAAATATAAACCCAGTTACTTCAGGCTCATACTTTTTATGAAATTATGGAATCATCCTCAGAATTTTGGAAATCTCACATAATATAAATAAATCAAATCAAATTGGAAGAATCCAAATCAGCTGTTTAGTAAATGAAACGTTCACTCCAAAACAGTCATACGGCATAGTAGGCAACCTTGATAACCGAGCAGAGATTAATTCAAACTTCAGTCTTGTTATGATAGGTTTACACTAATTCTTACTGTATAGTAATTCTTCTCATAAGAAGACTGAAGTTTGAGTTAGTATATATTACTGTGTTCTAGGGCTGGGCAATATTATTATGATGTCAAATTAATGTCACGATTAACTGAACATTAAACCTCGATTCACGATTATCGTTATTTTTCTTTGCCCTCCTTAGTTCACTGACAGGCACTGTAAATATACCCTACTATGCAAAGCAGGAAGTTTTAAAGGGATAATCCGCTTAGACACACTGGAAAAAGATAATTCTAATTATTTTTTAAAAAGTATTCAGTTTTTGAATTTGTATAAACTAATTCTTAGCATTTTATGAATTATGTTATGAATTTCTGATCTTTTAAGTAAGTGATTATTTGTGTTGTGAACACAGCACACAGTGCACCACAACCACATGTGACCTCTGCATCTGAACCGTCCTTGAGCAGTGGGCAGCTGGCAGCGCCCAGTGGGAATGCTTGGGGACAGTGCTGCTCATAATTACCTTAGTGGTACCTTTACTGGTCGGGACTTCCTGATCATCGGTCCAACTCCTAACCCCTCGCTACCCACTGCCCATGTACTAATTCCTACCAACATAATAATTCCAACTTTGGTCATGTTAGGAGAAGAATAAGCATATGGTAAGAAGAAGTATTTCTCTTGCATCCTTAAAGAATTCCGATGTGTATGGGTCGATCGGCAGTGACCTTGAGCTGTGTGTGAGTGTGTGTGTGTGTGGGTTTACACTCCGGACCCTCACACGCTGTGGCAACTGTGAAACAAATTGGACAAGCCGATGAGTCACTCCCCCTACCTTGCTTCTGTAATTGTTTTTTTTAGATATTTTCTCGAACTCTGATCCTCCAGAACTTTGAGGAACGTTCTTGCGTATTATTACATCATTTCCTCCATTCCCCCTCCTGAGACTGTGTTGGAAGCCAGTGCCCTAAGGCAGGATTTCTTTCACGATAAACCACTCCTTCTTAGCCGTCTACTTAGTCTGGGAGTTCAGCTGTCTGTGGTAGCGGCAGATCCACGTATTTTTTTATTTACTTATTTTTGTGTGGTTCTGCGGCGTAAACGTCGCTAGCGATTGGCAGTAATGATTTTTTGCGGATGTTTGCCTGTAGGGGCGAAGGGGCGCCAGCAGGTGGCAGGCTGCCTCGATGACATCGGTGCCGGAAATAGGCGGTTGCAGCCGTGGCGGATCCATCTTCCAGACTCGCCGCGCTAGGAAGTGCCTCAAGGGGCCCAATGAGTCTCCTGGCTTGCATGGGAAGGTCACGTGGCCGAAGCGTGTCGCGACAGGCATCAGGCGGCGAGGCCTGATTAAGGCCCGGCCCAGGACAGCCAGACTCGACTCAACTCGACTCGAGATAGGCAAGGGGAGACATTCGCATAGTTTGCCTTGGAAGAGGTCGTCAGGGCTTTACCGGACGGACGTCAGCAGAGTGAGGTTGGATCAGCGCCAGTTGAACATGTTTGGTTAAAACCCTTATAGCAGGCGTGGGGCGATGCCGAGGAGCAACACTGGGCAAAGTTTGAAATACGATAACAATGGCAGGAGCTGACTGGTTACTGGCCAGATAACAGAGGAGTAAATGATGCACAGTTTAGGGCTGGGCGATATGACCTCAAATCCATTATTACAATTAATTGATCATTTATTTTACATTAATTGATCATTTATAAAATAATAAATCATGGGCAAGATTATGTTTGATGAAGCGATTAATGTTTGATTAAATACCCAACCCTACATAGTTGTTCACACAAATATGTGGATTGAAATGTGGAGTGGTGACAAAACCCCGTTAAAATTTCCTGGCCCATAATAGTTTGAGTCCACGTTAGTTGTGGATCTTCTTGACCCTAAGTGACAGCAGGGGTGACCTCAACTTAAAAAAAAAGTAGTCAAACTTCGGTAATGGAAATACTACTTCAGATTCTGCATAAGTAAAAAGTTATTCTGCAGTACAAAAGGGTGCTCAAGTGCAAATTAATGAGAAAAAATCTATTGAAGTAACCAGAATTGTGCTTTCTTCTTCATTTAAACCAGCAAGGTCTAATGGAGAGCCCTCTGAAAGTGAACGTTCTGTTTTGGGATCGCTAGGGAGGATTTTTGGCCATGATTTGAGCCTAGACCTTGTTGGAGAAATCAGCAATCTAGATATTCGAGCCACAGCTTGAAAAATGATAGTTATGTTTATGTACATTAAAGTAACAACACACTCAGCATTACAGAAATAACAACTGCTGCCCACGTTAGCTCCAGTCTAATAGATGGGGAATTTGAGATGAAATTTATGTCCTTCTGCCGTAGTCATTCTGTGATCTATGTTTCAATCCACTTGTCTTTACTGGGTGCCTTTCCTTCCTCCCTACATTCTTCCCTTTCATCTTCTACATTTCTTCTCTTTCCCTTCCCTCGTTCTTCCCTTTCCTTCTTCCTGTTCTTCCCTTTCCTTCTTCTCTCATTCTTCCTCTTTCCTTCTTCCCTCTCGTTCTTCCCTTTCCTTCTTCTCCTACATTCTTCTCTTTCCTTCCTCCTCACGTTCTTCCTTTCCTTCTTCTCTCGTTCTTCCCTTTCCTTCTTCTCTACATTCTTCTCTTTCCCCTTCTTCCCTCGTTCTTCCTTTTCTTCTTCTCTACATTCTTTCTCTTTCCTTCCTCCCCTACGTTCTTCCCTTTCCTTCTTCTCTACGTTCTTCCCTTTCCCTTCTTCTCTACTCATTCTTCCCTTTCCTTCTTCTCACCATTCTTCTCTTTCCTTCTTCTCTACGTTCTTCCCTTTCCTTCTTCTCTACATTCTTCTCTTTCCTTCTTCTCTACATTCTTCCCTTTCCTTTTTTTTCCCTATATTTCTTCCCTTTCCATCCTCCCCTACGTTCTTCCCTTTCCTTCTTCTCTACATTCTTCCCTTTCCTTCCTCCTACATTCTTCTTTTCCTTCCTCCTACGTTTCTTCCCTTTCCCTTCTTCTCTCGTTCTTCCTTTCCTTCTTCTCTCGTTCTTCCTTTTCTTCTCTACATTCTTCTCTTTCCCTTCTTCTCCCCTACGTTCTTCCCTTTCCTTCTTCTCTACATTCTTCCCTTTCCTTCTTCTCTCATTCTTCCCTTTCCTTTTTCCCTACGTTCTTCCCTTTCCATCACTCCCCTCGTTCTTCCCTTTCCTTCTTCTCTACATTCTTCCCTTTCCTTCCTCCCTACATTCTTCTCTTTCCTTCCTCCCTACGTTCTTCCCTTTCCCTCTTCCCTATGTTCTTCCCTTTCCTTCTTCTCTACGTTCTTCCCTTTCCTTCTTCTCTACATTCTTCTCTTTCCTTCCTCCCTACGTTCTTCCCTTTCCCTCTTCCCTATTTCTTCCCTTTCCTTCTTCTCTCACGTTCTTCTCTTTCCTTCCTCTCGTTCTTCCCTTTCCCTCTTCCTATGTTCTTCCCTTTCCTTCTTCTCTATATTTCTTCTCTTTCCTTCCTCCCCTCGTTCTTCCCTTTTCCCTCTTCCCTATGTTCTTCCCTTTCCTTCTTCTCTATATATTTCTTCCCTTTCCTTCCTCCCTAGATTCTTCCCTTTCCCTCTTCCCTATGTTCTTCCTTTCCTTCTTCTCGTTCTTCCCTTTCCTTCTTCTCTACGCTCTTCCCTTTCCTTCTTCCTTACGTTATTCCCTTTCCTTCTTCCTTACGTTCTTCCCTTTCCTTCTTCTCTCGTTCTTCCTTTTCCCCATCCTCGTTCTTCCCTTTCCTTCCTCTCGTTCTTTTCCTTCTTCTCGTTTCTCCCTGTCCTTCCCCCTAGAACTTCCCCTTACTCACTACCTTCTTTTTCTTCCCCTCCCCTTTACCTTCTCATTCTCCCCTCCTTTCTTCTCTTCCTGCCCTTTCTCTCTGCCTTCTTTGCTTCACACCTTCCCACCATTGTTTCCCCTCCTTACTTCCTTCCATCATCCTCCCCACCTTCTTCCCTCCCATACTCCCTACCTTCTTCTTCTCCTTCTCCCTACCATCCCTACTCATCCTCCTACCTTCTTCTCTTCCTACCCTCATGCCTCCCTCTCCATCCTCTCTCCTTTGACTGCTGCTTAACTTGTGAAGTACCCAGACCATTCAATGGGAAAAGCGCCTCCAAAACTCTGCAGTTTCTCCTTGGTTAAACTCTGATTTGCTCCCCAATTGTGTCCCGTTTTAGACTTTTTAAAATGAATGTTTCTTCTGCATCTGAGTCTGTTTCTTGTTTCCCCCCTAGCTAGCTGCTGCCTTGTTTATCAGATTGTGTTTGGTTCAAGCTTAGATACGATTTTGTGGTATGGAACATCTGTTTTTCTTTGAGACTGGTAAACTTTAAATGGCCTTGACTCAATGATCGTGAGCAGGCGAGCACTTAGTGATTAAAAGCAGCCCTTATCCTGACCAAAAGCGTGATATGAAGATAAAAAGAAAATAAAAATGTTCTTCACTGCTGTGTGGGATTCACTGGTCTTTCTCTGTTAGAGTGTCTCTTATGTGTGTGTGTGTGTGTGTGTGTGAGTGAATAGGCGGAAGTCTACTGCTCTGTAAGGGTTTAATCATCCCTTTCGTTTCAAATAGAGCTCATGCAGCTTCCTGGCGAAGTCTACACACACTAGAAAGAGCCGTTACTTAGCGCTGCCAGAGGAACCCCCTAATTATACAGGCAAAGCCTTGGAGCTGTGTGTGTGTTTGTAGGGGGACGTATTATATATATATGTGGGTAATGTATATATATATATATATATATATATATATGTAAGGGTGTGTGTGTGTGTGTGTGTGTGTGTATATGTATGTGTGCATGTGCATGTTTTGTGGGTAATGGGTAAGTTAAAGGGTACTGTGTTTGTGTGTGTGTGTTTGTGTGTGTGTGTTTGTGTGTGTGTGTATGTATGTGTGTTTGTGTGTGTGTGTGTGTGTGTGTGTTTGTGTGTGTGTGTTTGTGTGTGTGTATACATATATATTGGGAGTTGACCAACATGTTGTTTTGGGCTGATACCGAGTGTGTTTAGGAGGACTCTGTGTGTGTGTGTGTGAAAGCAGGGTGAGTGCCTGCTGTCACCTGTCTCTGCTGGCCGTCTGTCTGTGTAGTTCCCCTAAGGGGATTACAGTCGGGCCGGTGCTGAGTCACTCCGGTCCTGCAGAGGCTGTGTGTGTGTGTGTGTGTGTGTGTCAGGCGGCCATGTTGTGAGTTGAGGGCAGTCCTGGGTGGTGCAGAAGCGTCCGACCCACAGCATTTCCTCTCCTCTGCTAAACTGACCTGCTTCCCTAACGTTACCTTTTTCTAAAGGTAGATTAAAAATGTATATTTTAAAATCTTAAAACTGAGAGAAAAGTGGGAGCTTTTAATCACGTCCAGACACAGTTCCTTTTACACTACTTAAATAGAAATCTATAAATAGATATTAGCTGAAATATATCGTTTTCAATCTAAAGCATGAGCTCAGATTTTGTCTCTTACCCTCTTTATTCCCCTTTATTTGCCTAAGCAACGCTGTGCTGCCCGTTTGAATTCAACCTGGAGACTGTAAGCACTTTGTAATCAATGTGATCTTCGTCTGTGCCGTATTTCCATCCCGCCTGGTCAGCTGGGAAATCTGAGGTCGCATCGATTGGCAGGGGAGGGGGGGGTTGGCGGGGTGGGATATTTTCAGCGAGGGCAACATCGCATCACAGAGTAACTTCAGACGTGATGTACAAACGCTTGGCCGTCAGGGAGGAATCGAACCCAAATTAAAAGGCTTTCAAAAGAACAAAGTCGTTCCAGAAACAAGGTTGTGCTGAAGTTGTTTGCCATAAGGCTGCGGTAAGGGAGGACGTGGGTTTCATCACTTGTTTCATTCTTCGGTTTGCACTTCGTTTACTGAATCGGTTTTGTGTTTTGAGAGGATGCAGTGACGTCTTGACGCCTTGACTCTCTCAAATCTTCTAATAATTTGAGGTTTTTTGACGGGGGAATTCACCCACTTCTCATTTACCTGGCATTTTATTGTTTCCTGTTTTAAGAAAAATGAAAAATGTTTCCACTTTAAGATTGTTAAATAATAGCAATAATAATTCTATAATATCTAGAAATAGGTGAAATTATCTTAAAATAAGCAAAGGAAAAAGGGTTAGTTTTTTAAGTGAAATATAAAAATCTAGAAATTCTACAAATAAGAATTTCCACATTTTAAACATTTCAAATTTTTCTATTTTAACTGTATGGACTCCTTTGCATTTTCAATTTGCCACATCCTAAAATCCTCAATTCATCCTACGACAATAAACACATTTTTTGCTACTTGCTACCCTTAATTGAGACTCTTGCGTCTGTCCGACGTCATTCTCGGAGCCTCATGTCCGACGTCATTCTCAGAGCCTCGTTTTCCCCCTTCAACACATCATCCTTTTTTCATAAAAAATCCCTCTGTGAATGGAAAGCACTTTTCCTCTAGCGTTGTGTGCATTAGCGCTGGGTGATTTAGCCTGTTTTCTCCCCGTTAGCTTGCTCTCCCTCACAGACCCATGACTGATAATGTGCTGATGTGATCGTGCTTTAATGCCTGCTCCGGGCGAGTAGGTATTGATGTCGAGCAATCAGGAAGGAAAAGCTCGTTGATTAGCATTGCCCCCGTCTCCGATCAGCGGCCGCGCTCCACGCTCGTCTGTGCATATTGACAGTATGGCGAGATCGCGGGCGGGTTGGAGACGTGATGCTGTTTCAAAGGGGTGAAAAAAAATGGGGGAAAGCACTTTGATGTTGGCGTGTGACGTGTCTTACGAAAAACACCTTCCTTTTTGGTTTTGTTCAAACGGGGGAAACAAAAACAGGTTAATTTGACTGCGCCGGCATCGGGATGCCACAGATCGCGTTCTCAACTTGAAAGGAACTTTGAGAGGCTGAAAGATTGAGGTTAGGGCGATGGAAAAATATGATGGGTGAAGAGGGAGAGGGGAGCGACTGGGAGCCTCGAGATGCTGCCGTTGGGGCAGATGCAGGGATTCTCCTTCCTGTCCTGAAGTTACATTTCCATTGATGACACTTCCATCCAGAAGGACTAGCATTCTTAATTACTGTCTTTCTGGAGCAACTTCAGGTCAAAGGTCATGCTCTGGGCTTAAAGGTAGTGGTGTATAGGTCAGACTTGAACCCACAGCCTCTTGGTAGGATAGGGTCTAATAGGAGGTGGGACAGAACGAGGGAGCTAGTTTCAAGTCTAGCACTATTCTGCTTCCCTCACTACAGCCATTGAGATAGGACAGAGCCAGACTTGAACCCACATCCTCCTGGTTCTGTTCTACTTCTTATCTGGATCTTTCATACCAAGAGGTTGTGGGCTCAAATCTGGCTCTGTCCTACCTCCAGCGCTTCAACCATTGAGATAGGACAGAGCCAGACTTGAACCCACGTCCTCCTGGTTCCGTTCTCCTACTTATCAGGCTGATCCAAGTGTGACTCTGTCCTTCCTCCAACACTACTACCAGATTTGAACCCACAACCTCTTGGTCTGTAACTGAGTTTCGTGCCTCTAGACCACAACTCAATGTGATACCCATCAGCCGTAGGGCTCTTTGTTGATCTTTGGGACGTTTTGGGAAAACCCGCTTCAGATAAGAGTTTGTTAGAGGCCTGTTCATGCTGCTGTTGGAACGTCCAGGCGGTCGACTGCTTCATTAGCGTGAGGCGACATCAGAGAAGCTCCATGACCTTCCACTTTGGACTTTTCCTTCAGAGTTTTAGCTTTGCTCCTCTCTTCACAAGAACCTGTTTTTCACGGCTGAAGTGCCACCCCAAGTGCTTGACATGAAGAGACATTTTTGATGCTTTCCCCCAATACTTCCCCATACTTGATGCATCCCCCCCATCCCCCCAAAGCTCACTCCTTGACCTCTGAACCCCTGCTGCTAATGAGCACGTGAGCGTTTGAGTCGGACTCCTAATTAAATTGGATTCATCTTGTTAGCAGGGCAGATTCATTAGGGTCCCTTTCACAGCTGGACAGTGCAGCACTTATAAGGTTAAGGGCCCTGACCTCGGGGCCCCAGACAGACCAGACGGTTTCGCCGTTACGCTCCCGGCCACCCAGGCGCAATAAAAAGCGACTTCTTACAGAAGAAGTTTTCTTCAAACACTTTGATTGAGGAAATCGATTTTGGACTCTTGATGGAAGAGCGTGGCCAATTTCGCCAAGATGGAGTTGGAGTGAAATGAATTGTCTGATCTTTCCCCGAAAAATATTTCCAAATGTGAGCATTCGAATACAAGGTCTGTCGTCTTCCCTCCGTGGTCAGGCAAACAGCATGGGGTTCGTCGCCATGGTTTTTATTTTGTATGTGTTCAGTGTCATTAAAGGACAAATTTTAATGTACGACTCGGACTCGGCGACAGCTGGACATATATTTGTTCTTTCTAAAAAAGACATTGGTTTTGCGGATGTAGAACGTGACCGGAGAGCAAGCGAAAGCCCGGTCGTTTTGATTAGTGGATTAGATTAGATTGAATTGTGGGTAACGTGAAGCCTTTGATGTTTCCTCTCTAAACAGAGCTGCTTTTATTTTTGGATAATAAAGACGTAATTGTGTTTTGCTTTTAGCACTGCGTTATCTCCATCCATTTCTCCCGAGGCACATATTGCGTTTGGGCATGGTGCTAAGTAGCAGCACATTTTCGCTATCACATCAAAGCACATTGTCATAAAAACAACTCATTGTGCGTCTCGCGTTTAATTACGAGCCACATTTTATTACGCACAACTTACGTTGCTTCATACGGTTTAAATTAAACACAGTCGGGAAGAACGTTGAAGCCTTTTTCATCCGTTGTTAACCGATTCCAAAAATGATGTGACAAGAATTACTCATAGAACATTTGGACTTATTAGAAATGTTTTAAAGTGCGTACCATTTTAGTTTCAGAAAAGATTGATAACAGATGGACATATATTATATGTCTTGAACACTGGTCCATCTGGGGAACGTTAGATTAATCCCAACTGGGGTCGCGGGAGGACCAGAGCCTATCCCAGGAACTACAGGAGCAAGGCAGGGACCAACGCTAGGCAGACGCCAACAGTTCAGTGAGGACACTCACACTCACATTCACACCTTAGGGGGCCAATTTGGAGTTGCCAGTTAACCTACAGTGCATGCTTTTGGACTGTGGGAGGAAACCAGAGCACCCGGAGAAAACCCACGGGAACACGGGGAGGGCACGCAAACTCCACACAGATAGGCCCTACGGCTGAGCCGGGGATCGAACCCAGGACCTTCTCGCTGTGAGTTAGCAGCACTAACCACTGCGCCACCGTGCCGCCCTAGACTGCAAACTTATATAATGCTAAATAATAACACTAATACATGAATAAACAAAAAAATAATACCCATGGACCTGTTGCTTGCTTTTGTTTGATGGAAAGCCTAATGACCAGTGCAAGCGGACTTGTTGGACCAAGCTGTAGGCTTTTAAATATTTTTTGAAATTGTACCTGTGGATTTAAGTGGGTGAGTAATTCTTTGTCAGTTGTGAACACCCCACAGTGCACCCCAACGAAATGTGATTTGCGTAGTTTTCGATTAATTGCTCAGCCCTAACCAGAAGCATCTGCACTTTGACTTGAAGTAGCTCAAGAGTTATGCGTTTGGTCCACCCCGATAGTCACAGCGGTTCTTGTGCCCATTATTTCAGAGCAGCCCGTTGAGAAGCCTGACTTGGTTTCACAGCCACGAAGGCGCTTCTCCTTTATTTGTCGTCTGCGTTTTTGGCCCAGGCCTCCTCTCAGATGGAGGATTAGCAGAGTTAGCGCCGGCTCATTTGGAAGCTCATTTTGAGAGTTTAAAGGCCCCGGCGGACGTTGCCTGGGCCGGCTATCTGCCACGTGCCGCCTCCTCCTCCTCCTCATCTTTTTCCTCTTCCCCTTTCTCCTCTTCTTAGCCAGGACCGGTCTCGAGTCCCGGGAGGGCCGTGACCGCAATGCTCGGCCGTGAAGAATAACAGTTTACTGAGTAACGAACCGAAATATCGCTCTTTCTCTATTATTAGGCTGAAATAGCTCTGTTGCTATGTGCTAAGCTGCCTCGCCTCGCCCCGCTAATCTAGCTGTGTGTGTGTGTGTGTGTGTGTGTGTGCTTTTTCTCCCAATAAGATCATGTTGCATTCTTATTTGTCATTTGTAAGCAGCAGTGAATATTACATCTTATTTTGACATTGTATTATTGTGTTTTTGGCAAACATCTAAACCGTATCTGACACGTTCTTAACATTAACTCGAAATCACAACTTTGCGGTAATATTTTTCTGAATGTCAAGGCGTCAGACCTGCTTTATGTTTTCAACGTTTCAAAACGGCTGTAATTAGGCTCGATCTGACTGACATCAAAATCCTCCTCGTCTCTCCTGGCATCGTTCGGAGAAACGTCTCGCCCGTTTCCCTTTGTAGTTCTGAAATACAAGTCGGAAAGCAGGACGGAATACTGGGAAAACGAGACGAATGAAGGATTTGAGGAGAGGGAGTTCGCTTTTCTGCTTCATCCTGCTCCGAATTCCCTCGCTTTTCGTGCCCTTATTAAATAGTCTCGGCTTGAAGCGGCTGCGCGCCTTTAGCCAGAGATAATAGCTGCCCATTTATTAGAGCATAATTGAAAACAGAGGAAAAGTGTACGCGCACGTGTCCTACCGCTCTTTCTCCCCTCCCGACGAAAAGGTAATTACCTCGCCACGTCAGAAACGTGCTTCACCTTCGCCCATTGGTCTGCGCGTCCCGAGGCTCTCCGGCTTTCAGACTGGTGTGGCTTTGACGGATGAGGGTTATGAACAGAGACCTGACACGAGCGCTTTGCTGAAGCTGAAAACTGTGCAATGAAGACTGCTAAAATATAGAGTTAGTCCAGTGTAGAATTGACCATGGTTCACGATGGACATTTTGCTGTATTTCTTTACTGGTTTGATGCTGGATCCTGGTTGTGATTAAATCTCATCTGCAAATTCTTGGGCCACACCTCACTCATTCAAATGAGACAAACGGGGCAGTTGGTGGCGTAACGGTAGGGTGTTCGCCCTGTGATCAGAAGGTTGCAGGTTCAAATCCGGTAAAGTTACCACTGAGGTACTCATGAGCAAGGTACCGTCCCCAAGCACTGCTCCCCGGGCGCTGCCCCTGTTAGCTCCCCACTGCTCCTTCACGGATGGGTCAAGTGCAGAGGTCACATTTGGTTGTGGTGCACTTTGTGCTGTGCTGTGGCGTGTTCACAATGACAAAATAATCATTCACTTTCAATGAGCATATTTACATCTAGAGTTAGTGTTAGACTACTTTTTAAAAAGCCCGAAAGAAAGTGGGCACAGAGCAGGGACCAAACCTGGACACACACACAGCAGGGCACAAGAATAACAGGGCAAACAATTTAGAGTCACCTACCATGCATGCCTTTGGACTGTGGGAGGAAACCAGAACAAACCCACGGCAACACGGGGAGAGCACGCAAGCTCCACACAGAAAGGCCACATGGCCGACCCGGGGATCGCACCCAGGACCTACTCGCTGTGAAGCGGCAGCATTAACCACTGCGCCACCGTGCCGCCCCGGGCTCAAGACTTTCATTGTGAGTTCCACCAAAAAACAATGAACTCATCTGTTCATAAAGCAATAAATAAATATATATAAAGTAAAAATTAAATAAAATAGTAGTGTAAGCTGATAATCTGTTCAGACAGACTTGCTGGGTCTTTGGGTACAGAGTAGAAGAAATCTACATTAATTACAGAAGTCGAGCCTGTTGGTTTGCAAGTTGTGCTGCATTCCGTTAAGTAAAGCTGACAAAAAACAAGGCTGCCTTCATTTCTTTTAATAGAGGAAAGTGGAACTCTACCAAATCCTGTTCTCTGTCGATTTTATTCATAGTGACTGATGATTTTTTTACACACTGAGAACTGAGAATCCAGCAGGAACTTAGCAGTAAATTTTATTAAATTAAAAACTGATATATATAGGATATTAAAACTATATATATACAGCATGTAGGAAATATGACCTTTACTCAAATCCCTTTGAGAGACACATTTTACTGACTCTGAACCCTAACGCTGTTACATTTCTGGTAACTGTTTAATTTATCTTAATACATAGATGATCAGATATTAAAATATTTAATATGTCATTTGTTTAATTTAAAAAAATCTGATGTTTCAGGTCTTATTTGTGGTGATCTAGGAAATTCTAAAGGGTTCACAAGCATTCAAGCCTCGCTGTCTTTTCAATTTTCAAGAGAAACCATTAACTCAGACACATGGAATGATATCAAAACGTTTACCAGTAAATCCAAACTTCCTCATACAGCACTGTCCAAGTATCTAGTGTCCAGCTGTGTTTGGATTTTGTTTATTATCTCTGGATGACGTCCATAACCATAAAACACTAGGATAAGAACTTTGCGCACATTTTTTGTCATCCACAAGGGTGTCACACACTCACGTTTGTGGTGTTCGTTGGCTAGAAATCCCACTTTGACATCGGCTGCTCAGGTTAAAGCTATAAAACATTACACTTTGCAGCTGTACACGCACTGGAAACACACCAAGTGAGAGGAAGAGGTGGAGTTGTTTAAAAATGTAGGGAGAAATAATTTTTTTTCTCAGTTTGATTATCAGTAGTTTTGCCAGAATTCACCACTGCCTCACTACGCTCCCCAACGAAACGGAAAGAACTGAACGGAAACGCGATTAACACGCAAGCTCAGCTCTCAAATCATCACTGAACGCTGACAGCATTGCGAAGGAAACTGTCCAATCCGCTTTAAGCAAATATCTCCTCTCAATTCAAACCGGTGAAGGAATTTTGTCGAGCTGACTTAACAACGGAAAGGACTTGTTTGCTCAAGAAGAGGCAGATCCTTCTAGCTTCTTAAGGCAGATGGAATTTAAAAAGGATTGCAGTGAAAAGCAGCTCATCAAAAACACTGCAGCTTTTTGTTAACTTTGAATTAAAGCTGTATGAAGTCACGGTATAATTTCATATACCAACAAAAATAAATGTTACAACATTGAGGAATTGTTTGGTATTTATGGCTTTTGGGACTGATTTAGTATTTTGGGTCCAGTGATGTTGGCTTGTCATTTACGTGAATTTAATAGAGGGAATATTAAGTGAGTGATTATACGTCATTGTGAACGCACCGCGGCACAGCACACAGTGCAACACAATGTGACCTCTGCAGGAGTGAAGGAGCAGTGGGCAGCTGAGGTGCAGCTCCCGGGAAGCAGTGCTTGGGGACAGTACCTTGCTCATGAGTACCTTAGTGGTACCTTTACCAGTCCGGGACTTGGAACCGGCGACCTTCCGATCACAGAGCCAAACCCGCTAACCGTTACGCTACCAACTGCCCTTGACTATCACTACCAATCTTACGTGATTATCCTGAATGACCATTATAAAGTGTGTGTTTTGGATCTTTAGACCTTTGGGCCTTTTGTCGACTGAACTTGTGGAACTGCATGTCAGACATAGTTTTTGGACCAAAATGACGATCTTAAATGACCATTATATGACCTTTGGTCCTTTTTTAACTTCTGATCTTGTGAAACTGAATCTCCAAGATATTTTTCAGACTTAAACTACCATCTTAAATGATCATTATAATGTCTGTGTGTGTGTGTGTATATTTAGCTATTTTAGACCTTTTGTCCATTTGTACTTCTAATCTCGAAAAACTGAATCTCCAGCATATTTTTCAGACCCAAATGACCGTCTTAAATGGCCATTATAAACTAAGTGTTTAAGTTTGTGTATTAGCACTTTCGACCTTTGGTTCTTTTGTAGGTTGATCATGTAAAACTACATCGTTATACGCCGGATAAAATGTCTGTTGCCTAGTTCAGACTGGTTCCTCGTTTTCCTTTCTTTTTATTCTCTTATTTCTCTCTTCTGCGCCAGAGCTTTTCACAAAGTGTCACCATCACGGCCAGCAGCCTTATCTGCCCCGGTATGGATTGCTTGCTTTTTACAGGTCACACATGAGCTGTTGTCCCGCGCCCTGGCCCTGAACAGGACCGCTTACACAGCGCTAGAGCGAGAGAAAGGGAGCGAAAGTGAGAGAGAAAGAGAGAGGGAAAGAGCGAAATCCCCAGCGTAAGCAAACGCTGCTCGGCTCTGCCATTTTTATTCGGGCGACGCGACGGCTTTTGTGCTGACTAGAAAAGATGGCTTCGCATGAGCCTCATCAACAAAAGCCTGATAAGAAATAAACGAACTGGCAGAACTATCTGTAATGAGGCGGCGCACCGACTCTCATTAGCAGGTTCACAAGCGGCTCCCAACAGGAGCGGTGTATAAATCAAAGCCAGGGCCTTTTAGCTGAGGGCCGGCCGATGAGATTGTGGTCTTCCTTTTCTCTTCCCCTAATGCCATTATCTCTTCTCTCCCCCCATCTCCCCTGTTCTCGGCGTGACATGACCCGTAAACTCCACACAACTTGTCAATCATCGAGCATGTGGCCTGGGCTGATTTCCAGACGGGGGCTTTGTGCCAATCAAAGGAGCTCTGCCACTCAAATGATAAGAAATATGTCACCCAGTTCCTATTGAACACAGACGACAGATGTTCCAAGACCTCAAGCGGCGACCTGGTGGACCGAGCAGGTCAACGGTTGGTTTTATCCTCAAACGTTTGGCTCCTACACACACCACCCGTGTTTTTTTTATCCAGTATAAAGCAGCTTCACACATTACTGAGCCCAACCGCAAGTGTTTTATCTGGAATATAACAAGGTAGTTTTACATGATCAGTCTACAATCAGTTGTAAGTGTAACAGTTAGAAAGTTCGGAAGATCGGAAGGTCACTGGTTCAAGTCCAGGACTGGGAAAAGGTTCAGCTGAGGTACTCATAAGCACTGCTGACTGGCCGATGCCAAAAAGCTTCCCACTGATCTTACATGGATGGATCAAACGCACTGGTGCCCTGTGTGCTGTGTTCACACTGACAAATAATCACCCCGGGGCTGCACACGTTAAATCCATGAGTTCAGTTCGGTGTGTCCCTTTCGTAGTCTTGCTTCCTCTCAAGGTTTCTTCCTACTTACCACAGAGGTAGCCTTTCCCTTGTCCTCCTAGACCTAGACTTGCTCGTTATGGACTTTTTCGTGAGAATAGACAATTTCCCAGTCAAAGATTAAGCCTAGTCCTAGAGTTTGAGTGGTAAATCTCCATTGGTACTACAGTTTAGTCCAAGACTGCTCTTAATCCAGGAGCAAGAAACCATCCCTAAGTGTTCTGGGAGACTAAATTTCTGTTCTGGTGACCATAAGATTGAGGGTTACTAATTTCAGGAGACTGCGGTGTGTTGGCGCCTGACCAGGGTTGGTCCCCGTCTTGCGCCCGAAGTTCCCGGGATAGGCTCCGGTCCCTCCACGACCCCAGTTGGGATTCAGCGGTTCGGATAATGAATGAATGAATGATAATCCCAGGAGAGCCCAAAAACTCCATTGAAAACTGCGTAAGAACAAATTTCTTCGTAAGAACAGTTGGTGAATGAAGACCACGGTTCAGTTAAGATTACTCCAAGTTTCAGGCGACATGGCCTTTGGAGGCTACAGGCGACCGTGATGTCTGGTTCATTTGGTAGAGGATTTATTGGGGTTTCTGCCAAATCAAGGTCCAAGTCGGTATCCGGGACCTAGTCAGGAGACAGGAGTCTGGTTTATCTTATGCAGTCTGCTGGTGAAGCAAATTCTTTGCAGCTCCAGCACGAGGAACCATGAGGTGGAGGCGCAGGTTCTTTCACTGGCTCCAAGAGCCATTGAGGCGTGGGTTCAACACAGCGAAGAGGAATTCAGCGTATATAGAATGCACATCAGAGTGCAAGGTGTTTGTTTGATGACGGATTTCGTCTTGGAAAACAGAGACATGAACGTTAGCGAAAGAGCCTCATTACCTCCGCCCCTTAATGGCAAATCAATCCTCGTCGTTGTTGGCTCCGTTAAAGAGACCCTCATTTCCCCATTGAATAATGTGTGTCAACGCATCATTTTGTGTGGACTGGTGTGTCGTTATCCCAACTCTCTAGCGCACAGAAGCAGATTGAGAGAATTTCCACTTGCTTTTGTGAGGACCTCAGCACAAACGTAGAGAGAATCGATCTGTAGGCTCTCCTCATATAGCACCGCTCGGTCCGAGGAGAGATTGCTCTCGTTATCAGACGTGAAGACGCGAATGCAGCTGCGTGCCGCATTTAATTCGGCCTACACGCAGCCCTGTTTTACAGCTAGCACAGTAAGAGCTTTATTAGCAGAAGCCTTGTGCTGAGAAAACTCCTAAAGATTTTTATCGTTTTCTTGTGTTTCCCACAAGTAGCAGCGGGTTGCACTCAGTGTTGTGCCTTTGATGGGGAGTGTGCATCTGGCTGCAGGGTGCACTTTAGCTTTTTATTAGCTCCAGTTTGCCATGCCACGCGGGCGCTGGGACGATACCGTCCTCGGCAAGCTCCACTCCGGGCGGGACGCGTGCAGCCATTAACGAGTCGCTTAGCAGTCCCAGACTTCACTGCTCTTTGCGCGCTAAAAGTAAACTTTGCTTAAAAGTAAACTGTCCACCCCGCAGTGGTGTTTATTGTTGCAGTTCTGGCCGCTGCTGATCGGTTCACAGTTTAATGGAGAAGTTATGGTTTATTTTTCCCAAAACTAATCAAACTTGCACAGGATTTCAACATGTGCAAGAAGACAAACACTGCCAGTCACCGTGTGTCCATGTAGAATGGCCCAGATCCAAGCGTATTTCAGGGGAATTTTAGGTAGCAGACACATGACATTATGGCTTTAATACGGTGCATATTTAGTCACTACAAGGACAAAGACATAAAAAATTTGGTTCTACAAATGTCATTTCTAGGGCTGCAACAACTAATCGATTAAATTGATTATTAAGATAGGTAGCAACTAATTTAATAATCGATTTGTTGGTTCTTCATTATTATACACACACGTGTAGTGGCTACCCCCTAATGTGGCAGCAGTAAGCTAACCAAAGCCACAGTGGCAATAAAGCGTCATTAAACTGGACGCCGACCGCCATAAAAGTAGAATAAGAAGGAGATGAGAACCAATGGCGTCTTGCCGTCAAGTAATTGCGTAAAAATGCATAAATGACATTTTTCGCGATGTAAACACATGCGCTGTTTGTAACGACTCTCTCATAGGAGTCATTCACTAAAGCGTTCCAGTTCAGTCAAATCTTCCTATTTATTACAGACAAAACTCATTTTTAGCTGATAAATAACAAAAAACAACCAGCGTTCTACTCACAATACAGATATTTACTTGATATTTTTCGTGATTATTCCGACCCCTGTCCACCACGTTATTGTGACGCGACTCTCATGTGGAACGCCATCTTGCGCAAACATGTAGTTCTCTCTCAGAAATTAGTCAAAAATGAGTAATGGGCCAAAATGAGTGCAAATTGGCTAAAAATAGCTAACATTTCTTTATTTTCAATTAATCAGATTTTTTTCCCATTTTATAATATTAGAGAGTAAAAATAAATATTAAAAAATGGAAACGGACAGTTTGGTTTATTAAAAATGCTGGAAATGAAATAGTTTTTTTTTTTCTTTTTATTGATTCATGTAAAAAATGATCGGCAGATTAATCGATTAACAAAATAATTGTTAGTTGCAGCCCTAGTGATTTAGGGTGGTTTTGTCTTGATGGTGGTCCTCCAGAACTTGGCAGAGCAAACAAATGACTTTTTGTAGCTTGATCTTTTAAAGTGTTTGTATGCATTAAAAGCCATGAAGCTCTGACTTTAACACCAAAACCTCAAACCGCAGAGTGACTTTGGCTGAGTCAAAAGGGACTGATGTAAATTGTCCCACATTTTAAGTAGGAGTGTTGAAGAAATAGTATTCCATCATTTATTTGAAGCATTTTGAAAATGTTAAACTCAATTAAAATGATGGATCAGTTTAAAACACTGATGTTAACACATTTTCTTGCGGCAAGATCCAAGTCTGGAGCAAAAGTCGATCGTTATCCACTATTAGCGTTGCGTCAGGTTCGGGTATTAGCCGGTGGCCGACAGCAGAAGCAAGAGAAACATGTGTTTTTAACTGATTAACACTGGCCACCCTCTTTGATGTAAAAGCCAGTACTGCAGAGGAGGCGTGAAGGCGATTAGGCGCCTGTTTTTTAGGCCATTGCGTAGCGCCGGGAGATGCGATGAGTGATGAGGGGAAGCTCGGAAAGGAGGCACTCGCGAGAGTTCTCTGACGGAGAAAAAGACAGAAAGAGGTGAAAGGATATGAGGCCGCTCCTCTTATCTCAGAACAAAGAGAACTCCGGGGAAGGTTTCAATGAGATATCTTGTAGGTGATTTGGTATCGCACGAACTGAGAGAAAACACCAACAGAGGACGTAAAAGGAGAGATCAGACGGATATATATATATCTCAACTTGTGAACCATGTCCAAGGCTTAGCCCGTAGCCATCTGTAGTATGGTTAGCCCCTAAAGGAAGAGTCAGGGAAAACATGTGAAATGGGACAACATCTTTTGAAAATAAATGCAGTCCGTGAAATCATCTCGGGAGACATTTTTTGTTTCACATTTATTTTCACGAAATGTTTTTGCATGTTCACACTTGCCCCAGATGTTTCCACACAAGCCCCAGATGTTTTCACACGAGCCCCAGATGTTTCCACACGAGCCCCAGATGTTTTCACACCAACACAAGATGTTTTCACACGAGCCTGAGGTTGTTTTAATACGAGAACCCAGATGTTTTCACACGAGACCTCAGTTGTTTTCACACGAGCACCCAGATGTTTTCACACGAGCCCCAGATGTTTTCACACAAGCCCCAGATGTTTTCACACCAGCACAAGATATTTTCACACCAGCACAAGATATTTTCACAAAAGCCCCAGATGTTTTCACACCAGCACAAGATGTTTTTACACCAGCAGATGTTTTCACATGAGCCCCAGATGTTTTCACACCAGCACAAGATGTTTTTACACCAGCAGATGTTTTCACACAAGCCCCAGATGTTTTCACACCACCAGCAGATGTTTTCACCCAAGCCCCAGATGTTTTCATACCAGCACAAGATATTTTCACACGAGCCCCAGATGTTTTCACACAGCACAAGATATTTTCACACCAGCACAAGATATTTTCACACAAGCCCCAGATGTTTTCACACCAGCCCCAGATGTTTTCACACCAGCACACAATGTTTTTACACCAGCAGATGTTTTCACATGAGCCCCAGATGTTTTCACACCACCAGCAGATGTTTTCACCCAAGCCCCAGATGTTTTCACACCAGCACAATATATTTTCACACGAGCCCCAGATGTTTTCACACCAGTACAAGATGTCGTCACCCGAGCCCCAGATGTTTTCACACCAGCACAAGATGTTTTCACACGAGCCCCAGATGTTTTCACACGAGCCCCAGATGTTTTCACACCAGCACAAGATTTTGGTTACACGCTTTCATGTGTGAGCATGAGATATTTTCACATGAGCATGAGGCATTTTCGTGCATGCGTGAAATGCTCAAAATTAGTTGGAAATACAAAAGTTCAAAAATTATCTACTGATGTTTAATGCAAGCACACAAACTATGTCTTTATAGCAGAGACTTTATCTAAAATATCATGTTGTGACCTGAAGAATACAGCAATTTTGGATGAAGTCAACGCCCTCGCTGCTGATATGTTAAATGACTATTCAACAAAGAAAAATATTATTTAATAGTATTGTTGACAACCTCCCCTGCACACCACCCACTTTGGATTTTCTCTCTTAGCAGTCTGCCACATTACATTCCTGCTCTTTGATTGAGCTCCTTCTTTGAGAAGCAGCTGTGGAAACCTACACAACAGTTGTCAGCTTGGTGCCCTGGGTGGAGAACGGAGGGAAAAAAAAACCCCAATTCGCTCCTCTTTTGATTTCAGTCTCTGCGCTTCAATCTGCTCGCGGGAGTTGCGGACCGCCACCGCAGCGCCGAACAGATGGGGCCTTTCAGCGCGGCGCAGGACTGCCGAATGGAATCCCGTTCACATGTTCTCTACGAAGAGGAAAAAACACACACAAATGTGGGGGAAGGAGGGATGAGAAAGCAAGCGAGGAAAGACAGACAGGGAGAGCACCTGTTATCAGGCGGGGGACGGCTGCCACAGTTCCGTCTGATGCTGATTTTTAAAAAAACTTCTTAATTTATTTATTGATCTTTTATTATGCTTTGGGTTTGATTTAAAGAGGCGGAACTGATTTGTGCTGAGCTCAAGCTGAAGTGGACGGTGTTGCGCTGGACTTCAGCCTGTGAGCATCAAGCCTCTTCCGGGCAGGGCAACATGTTTACGAGCCACTATCTCACAACGCTGGGGTTATGTAGCTGAAGCTCACTCAGTGCAGACCGTTTGGCTTTACGGTCTTTTATTGTATATGAGCAGTCTTCCATCGGATGGGTTTTATAGGTTCAGCCTGGCTGCTGACCAGCAACAATTTCTTCCTTACTGTGTGCTGGAACTTTATGAATGTGAACACTTGGGGCTGAAGTTTGGACGAAATCTGGATAGATATTTAGGTTTTAATTGCAATCAGGAAGTAACTGTTGCCAAGTTGTCTGAAATGTATGCTTTTAAAAAATTCTCTTCATCGCAGTTAAAATGCATGAATTAATAGTGTTTTTCTAGGAACTCCAAGGTCTTTATAGAGTTTGTGTTTCTCCACTTCAATGCCTACCGATTTGCAGCTCCAGTACACTCTCCACACGTTAGCAGAGGTGCTGAAGAGGCAGGAGAGAATTCACCAATTACAGATGGGGGGCGATTAGGAGGCCGGACTTTAAAGGGCCATAGAGGGTCGTTTTAGTAGGACATCAAGGTTCCATACTGACTTTTTTTTAGAATGATGCCCAGGGATCTTTTATGAGCTCAGAGCGTCAGAACCTCACTTTTACGTCTCATCCAAAACGACGGCGCCTATTTACTACACTGGGGCATTGGGATCCACAAAGATCACATGATCTTGCTACCATTTGGACCACACCACATTTAACAGCAGAAAACAGCTCTCCTAGTTGGTCTCTAATCCAAACACTAGTCAGTCCCAAACCTGCGAACCTTCAAATAGAAGTGTGGGCCAAAAGGTTGTAGGTTCAATACCATCTCTTCTACCCACACTACCATTATTGGGTCCCTGAGCAAGACCCTTATAATAGGTCAATGAAAGTCATTCTGGATAAAAGCGGCTGCTAAATGCCATAAATGTCGATGCAAATACAGAAATACTTTTTTAGTTTGTGTACGCGAAATCAGCAAATGCATTTTAGAACTGGTCTTTTATGAAATGTTGAAATATTTAACATCTAATCTGTTTAGTAGTTAGGAATTATTTTTGCTAAGCGTGAATGATGTATTTTCCCTTTTAACCTTGAAATGATTCTTTGCCCTTGAGCTCCACTTGCGCTCAATCGAGCGGGAATAAGAATCTTCCACTTTAATTTATGAATCATTTTCAATTCATTGTGTACTTTCTTGGCAATTTTCCTTCCACTACTGTTTGCACATTTTCGTAAGCCGCTCTGCATAAGAACATCTGCTAAACGACTTAACGTTACACGGATGCTGCTTAATGCCTCGGCTTTGGAAGATGAACACTGGGCTGTTGTGACAGAGGCGGCTCTTTTATACTTTATCATGCAGCATCATTCGCTAATGCGTCAATTTGTTTCCAGTATAAACAGATCTTCAAATTTTCCCCTCAAAACGAGGCTGTTTCCATTGATCAGTATACTTAGTGGTGATGAGTTTTTAGCAGTTGATCATACAATGGGACGAAAAATGTAATCACAGTAAAATATTTTATATCAGTCAGTGTGGATAATTATCGATCATTTTCATTTTAATAAATAACCTTTTTTTTTTTAATTACCAGAAGTAAAAAAAGGTTTATTTTAACAACTATTTTGAGTGAACATCTTTTCATCAAGAGACAAAGGTTATCTCAACACAAACTTCTGGACTTAGTAAAGCATGTTACAAAACGTGGAAAAAGTGGACTGAGAGGTAGAGCAAGGTAATGTGTAAGATGTGATACATGAACACCAATAAAAGTAAATAAAATGATATAAAATGTTAAAAATTCTATAGCTACTTAACTATGTATATACTGTACATTCTGCCTTTCACCTGCTGTTCTTAAGGATGTGTTTTTTCTTAAAAAAAAACAAACAAAAAACCATTTTTTACGTTATTCTTATTCTTATTACGTTATGTTACTGTTATATATATATTTACACAATATTATTATATTAGCCCAATAGCAAAAACGGTTAATATGCGGCTCACATGTGCGTTTGTGGAAATACAGGAGGCTGATAATCTGAATATACAGATTGCTTATACGCCAAATAAGATGTGGAAAGTTGTAAATGTGCTGTTTACTTTTGGTCCGGGACACATACAGGTTTTTAATTAAGCAAAGAATATTCTGAAGCCGGACTTTTCCAGCGCGCTGGTGATTAGCGTGCGATTAGCGTGTCTTCTTTGCTAATGCGGTAAAAATGAGTTCGTCTTATTCTTAGACTTGATCTGGGCCGTTTTCTGAAATTTGTCAGTCTTTAATAAATACAAAGTTGGCGTGCTTTTTAACCAACAGTGTCCTCACAGTATGCCCCTATTCTCTCACTTCTCGGCGCCGTTGCTCGGCAATGGAACACTACATCTGTTAAATGAACGGCTGTTTTGCGGGTCACTGGTAGCGCGTGATTGGCTGTTGTTGAGGTGGGGCGGGATCAAGATAGGTGATTCATATGCTGTACATAGTTTCAAATCGGGGTGTTTTAGTGAAATTATATATATATATGTATAAAAAAAATCTTATCAATAGTATGTCATTTACATAGCATGTACAGTTGTTATCATAGTTTACATATCTAAGAATAGTCGTGGACTACAAAGCACTGTTGTAAGTCGCTCTGGATAAGAGCGTCTGCTAAATGCTGTAAATGTAAATTAGAGGTGAAGCGCTACTGCCGGGGACACGCAGTTAAGGTGCTTGATAGTGATGGGTTTTCCTGCACACCGCGGTTTTAGATGATGATCAGACCTGCTAAAATAAGACTTACTTTAAAACTGCCGTATGAGCTTATATTTTTTAAACTGTATTATATACACCGTCTGTACCTGCTCTGTGGCATCACGCCGTTGTCGCCTGACGGTGTAAAACTGCGGCTGTGAAGTGATTGGCTGTTTTGCGTGTCGCTCATAGCGCGCGCCATTTTTAAGCCATCTGATTGGCTGTTTTTGAGGCGGGGCGGCAGCTCGCTCGAAGGTTAAGGCAACCTGAACTTATGCCTATTCGTATTTGTTGCCATTTAAGTAAAATTATCGACCATATCAGGGTTTTTTTTGTTTGTTTTTTAAATTTTATTTCCATTGATGGTCTGCCGTGATTCATATCGTTATAATCACTCAAGCTTGCTAGATTTCTCTAACCGGGTCCCTTTGTCCATCAGCGGTTGAGACTGACGTGCGGTCGCTCGCAGCTTTCGCTCTTGCGGTCGCTAAACGCTTTTAATTTTATTGCTCGGGGATATCATTTCCATTTTCTACATATTGACACTGAAGAAAGAAAACATTTGAGTACTCACCATTCGCTCTAGACTTTCTCATATATTATACTGCCACTCAAATATTATGGCATCGATTGCACACAGCGAGATGGCTTTGTCGGGGGGAAATTTATGACTTTTCCAATGACGTTCCATTTGGAAAACCATTTGCGAACGTCCGCCCAATATCCGTGCGGTCGCTGCTGCTGTCGTACGGCCCGGTTGGGAATGTGGAAGAGATGCTCCACCCGAGTAAAGTGTTTAGTTCTTCAGAGTTGGGCATGAACGTGTCAGCATGCACTTTGACGGACTGAACAAAGAAACGCCAAAGACACGTTAAATGTGTTTAGTGTGGAAGGACGTGCTGAAGCTGAAATATTGATGTTGCCTTGAGTAAAAGTCAGATGATTTTATCCCACATTTTATTGTTCAACTTGAGACTCTTAATATCTGAGGAGAGCAGAACAATATGAAAATTGCAATAGTTTCACTCTTAAAAGAAATAAGGCCAGGTAAACAAACATGAAACACCAGACATTCTGCTTTGGTTTGCCAACCTATCAAATGTGGGCATTTGCTTGTTTTCCTAACACAGGGGTGCAGTTATCCAACTTTTTAAACCCCAAGACGGCTACCTTGACTTTGATACTGAGACCTGATCTCATAGCAGTGCTTGTAATTTATAAGCTGCATGTTTGAGAAAGACTGGGATCATTAATTTATGTGTGAAGCAACATCAGGTTTGAACACCTAAACATTAGCTTAATTCAGACGGGAAGCTTTTCTTCATGGGGGGAAAATTGCTTAACGTTTTTTTTCCACACCGTAAGTGTCTCTTTAGCAGTTTTGGGACGGCATGGGTCCAAATGTACATGACTTCAGTTGAAGTTATGAGATTTTTGCAACAGATTTCATATTAGCAAACTAGTTTAGTTAATTAGGACAATAATCCATTTCACTTATGATAGACTCCACTTTAATTCCAGTGGTTTAAAAGTTTATTTACACTGTTACCTGTGCTTTTACACGGTTTATGTCAAGCCTTCAGGCAGTTTGTCTCACTTAGCTAACTGGCTATTTATAGCGTTACAGTTAAGGAGGTGGCTCCGTGATCTGAAGGTTTTGGGTTAGGGTTACCCTAGGGTTAACTGGGACCGGGAAATGTACCACTTAGGTACCCATGAGCAAGGTACCATCCCCAAGCACTGCTCCTCCACTGCTCACTGCTTCTTCACAGTGTGTGCGGTGGTGTGTTCACAATGACAATCACTCACTTTCACAACTGTTTCTACTGAAATGAAGTGTAATGAAAATACAAACCACACTTTACACAAGTTGTATCAAGTAACTTGTTGGAATAGATCAGCTTCACAGATTGCCCATTTTTACCGATACCTGATATAACAGCTTTTTTGGTATCAGATTGATATTAAATATCCAAATCAGACAGATACATTAAATCTATACCTTACACACAAATCTGACCCAGTATCTAAAATTAATTATAACACCTTAGTCCCAAAATCCACAATCCACCTCAGTCAGCTTGAATAGCAAATTTCTACATGTTTAAAAAATTTCCCATTGAAGTCGCCTTCCCCCGTGAGACCCAGCAGCTCCAGCAGCCTGACGTTGTTGTCACCCAAGACATTTTAGCACATCTCCCGGTGTGAGACTGTGGTAAATCGGAGACATGGGCGGTGATGGAGAGCGATGCTGGCCTCTTCGTCTCCCACTGCCCTGCTGCCATTAAGCAAGAGGAGTACGGGGAGGAGAGGGAGGGGGGAGGAAGTGGGCTGGAGAGATCTGGCTCATGTGAAATGGGTCTGAGATGTTGGCGCTGGCTCCTAAACCCACTCCGACCCACATCTGCTCAGTCTGCGTGCAGGCTATTGACCCACGCTTGGAGCATTTTTTGGCCATAATCCGCCGCTTAGACTTTAAGAATCAGAAGGATTCCTTTTTAGATTTCTTAATTACCAAGGAGTGTTTCACACTGTAACAAGCCTGCGTTATTAAACTCACAGCTAGAACATTCGAAAAGCTTTTAGAGCTGTTCAATTGCCAAAAACTATAATAATTGGCATAATTGTCTCTGTAATTAATTTACAGCTATGTAATTTTATAGCAATTAGAGCTAAAAACCAGAGTATTTGACTGTAATTACTCTTCCTTGGCTGGGCTTTTTTCAAATAGCTTTTAGAGCTTTTAAGAATCTGAAAAATGATGACTCGCCAATCCAAATCTATGATTAGAATCTATGATTAAATGCCGGGGGGGGGCGGTAAGACCTGCAGAGTTCATCTTTATTTGTTTTTGTGGAGAGTAAATTGAACATTAAGTTAATTAAGACTGGCAGCTTTATTCATGGAAAACAAATGGCTTAACATTACAGCGTCTTTTAAAGCCATTTTTGGAAGCCGTGGATCCAAATATACGTGACTTTGAGGCTTCTGAAAAGTCAAAACAGAACCCGGCTGTGTGATAAAGGGCAGGTCTGGTGTGAAGGCTCCCACAATTCTAAGGTTAACTCCAGGCGGAACTTGTATTTATGACTCGCTACACGAACATCAGCCTTGGTGGTTGCGCTTGACGCGGACGCGCAGACCCGAACTCTGCCAGGTCTCAGTTACGCAACTTATTTTGATGTTCTGAAGCTAGCAGGGGGGCTGATGTGAAGTCTGCAGCGTGGCTGTTATTCGTCTGTTAGCTCTTCGGCGTTGTCGGCTGTGAGGTGAGAGTTTGAGATATTAGTGGCTGCTTCTCTCCAGCTCCCCTGCCGCTGTGAAGCTCGAGTTTTAGATCGCTTCTCGGGCTTCACACTCGAACAAACAGATAATGCGGCTCTTCAACGGGAAGACACACGTCTGAGGTGTTTTAAGCAAGTGCTTGAAATCTGCTGTTGTTCATATGAACAGAGGCAAGATAAACACATCACTTTTGTTTTTAGAGATAAAGGGACAAGGACTAGCATAGATCTGGCTGGTTTATAGGCAGGCTTCAGACGTAAAAAAAAAAAGGAGTTAGGTCACGTTGGTATTACAGCCTGACTGATAGTCGATATTGTCGATATTATTGACCGATATGAGCTAATTGCAGATGAACGTATCACGTTTAGATGATTGATGGTGGAAGACAATTAAACAAGAAACTTAAGACGGAAGATGGGACCTTTATCTGTGTTATGAGTAAGGGTTGACCGATTATCAGAGTCCGATATTAGGCCTTTTGCCAATTATCGGTATCAGTGTTTAATTTTGACCATCACTGATATTAAGTAATTACAAGCTGCACTACTGTGGCTCCACTGCCGTCTCTTCTCTCTGTGATGTTTGCTCTTGACTTGCTGCATCATTTAATGTCCCGCCCACAACAGTCTCTGATTGGCTATATGTCACACAAGTAGTAGCCAATCAACGCTGAAGCCTTGTTGTCACTCACACCACACCACACTTACACACGAGCGCAGCGTGAAGCTCTGAGAAGGAGAAGAGGAGAGAGGTGAACTAGCAATAATCACTATCGATATCGGCCCTGAAAAACCGATATCGGTCGACCTCCAGTTATGAGTGTTGTTACTGTGCAGTTTGTTGCCTAGAGGGCACACTGTAAGTTCACTGCTGCTTTTGTAGGGCCGCCACTAGTATCTATTTTTCTGTTAATGAATCTACTGACTAAGGGCCTGTTTGTACGTATGTAGATATTTTTATGAATGCATTTTTATATGTATTTTAAAAATTGCGTTTACACGACATTCAGTAAAAAAGAATCTCCATACACACTAAAACGTCGCCACCCGCCATTATTGTTGACCCTGCTGGTTATTGTTGTCATGGTTACCGTTGTCACTTGTGGTATGTAAGGAATTTAATGTATTTACGGCACACGCACAACAGAACTGAACACGTTATCGTTTTAAGAAACTGTGTTTTACTTCTTTACACCGATCTACATAATCCAGCGTTTTGAAAAATTGTCTTTTGGGCCATTAGATGGGACATTTTATTTCATTGATTGTATGTTGGGAATTAAATAGAGAACATTATGATTTAATCTGTAATAATTAAGACGATTAAATGTAGACGACCTGTGACTTTAATAATGAGTGTATTTCGCCATGACATATAATATTAATAATCCCTCCTACTTATAGTCATTTAGGGTGGTCTTGCCTTGCTGGTGGTCCATCGTCCAGAATTGTCTACCCCTAACTTTACACAGTGAACAAAACACCTTTTTGTTTTCTGATTGTTTGTAGTGCTCCAATGCAGAGACAAAAAGGTTTCATCATTCTTCTTTATATTTATGGATACTGCGCGTTACTTCTAGTATTTGGTCAAATGATCTTAGTGAGGAATTGCTTTATTCAGTGATGTGTTATCTTTTTATTTTGCTAAGTTGTCAGTTAAGGAGACTGGGTTGACGTCCAGACGGGTTTCGGATCTTTGCCAGATGGGACACGGTTGATTTAAGGATGTATTAAATTAGTTAGATTTGGTGATTTTTCAGTAGCATGCAGGTGTGCAGGAGTGGTTTGCCGGTTGGTAACAGCAACTCTGGGCTCATGAATATGCGATGCGCGTCGTGCAAAGAGTGGAGCGAAGGCAGGTCGTTCTTCATCCGGTCAGTGGAGCACCGAGTCTGGCTGGTGAAAATGCAGGTGATTTCGCATGTTGACATTCACACACCAGTACACACTGTTAGGTGGCTCCTGAATTGAATTGAGTCAAACTCGTATTGTAGCAGACTTTGTGATATTAGCAGATATGATATGCATGGATATGATATCGTATCGTGATGAAACGTGATTTACAGCCCTAATTAGTTTCCTACAAAAAATCTAATTCGCATTTTACAAGTCTATCACTTAAACTGTAATCATTAAGAGAGTAAATTCTAATGGTGGAGAGAAACTGGACTTGCCCAAAGTTGTGCCTGTATAGATTTAGCTATTTAAAAATGTCCGCTCAGAAAAGTTTTACTCTAAAAGTTGTGTATTTGACTGAAAAAGAGGCAATGAATCAGGAATTTTCTTGCCTTTTTCTTTTTGTTCATTATCACATTTTTCATTTATTTAAAATTGACCCCCCGCCACATGTTATGAATAATGCCTGATGATGGATTCTTCGACAGATGGTGAATAGAGAGCGTCGGCCTAAGGAGCCCAATTTTTGGGGGGGCTGTATATCACCAACAGCATCTTTCATCTTAAATGATTTTCCCTTGATTCCTTCCATTTTCCAATGCAATTACACATGAATGTCTGTGCACCGCTCTAGCTGATGATCTGCTGTTGTTTACGCTCGAGTCCATCCCGCCCCAGTCATATGAGGCAGAGATGAGAATCCATACCGCCAAGACGTATTGATTTCCATGACATCATTTGCAGAGGCCCGTGTCAGGCTACTAAACACATGGGTGTGTGTGGGTGTGTGTGTGTGCTTGTGTGTTCCTACATGAAGGCATCATCGACCGAGATGATATTTATCATGTCTTGATCCGAGGCTCGGCGTTAGCGACCGGGAGAGGCTTCAGTGCATCTTAGTGCCGTATGAGCACGACTCGGCCGGATGTGAGAACCTGCTGCGAGTCTGCACGTCTGCTGTCTGTCTGAAGGAGAAAACACTGTCTTTTAGCCTGATCAGTGGGGCGGATCGAGAGAGGGAGAGATGGATGCAGAGAGAGATATGTAGTAAGAGAGACGCAGGTTAAAAGTGGTCTAGAGATTGGGGGCAGTGAATAGGGAGAGGGAGAGTAAGGGCTAGAGAAGCTAGATGGGAGAGAGATGAAGGGAAAAGGGGAAACAGGTAAGGAAAGAAAAAAGAGGAATAGTATAGAAGGAAGAAAGATCTGCCCCTCTATCTATCTATCGATCTCTCTCTCTCTCTCTCTCTCTCTCTCTCTCTCTCTATCTATCTATCTATCTATCTGTCCTTTGCACATTCTATCTATCTATCTATCTATCTATCTATCTATCTATCTATCTATCTATCTATCTATCTATCTATCTATCTAACCATTGCACAATCTATCTATCTATCTATCTATCTATCTATCTATCTATCTATCTATCTATCTATCTATCTATCTACTTCCATCTATCTATCCCCATCTATCTATCTATCTATCTCTCTCTCTCTCTCTCTCATCTTTGCACATTCCATCTATCTATCTATCTATCTATTCATATCCATCTATCTATCTATCTACCCTATTCATCTATCCATCTATCTATCCATCCATTCATCCATTCATTCATCTAACCCTTTGACATTCTATCTATCCATTCCATTCATCCATCCATTCATCCATCCATCCATTCATTCATCTATCTCTCTCTCTCATCTTGCAACATTCCCATCTGGTTCATTCATCCATCCATCCACCCTTTCAGTCCTTCAGTTCATCCATTCATCCATTCATTCATTCAACCCTTTGACATTCCCCATCTATCTATCTATTCATCTATCCATCTATCCATCTATCTATCTCTCTCTCATCTTTTGCAATATTCTATCTGTTCATTCATCTATCTATCTATCTATCTATCTATCTATCTATCTATCTATCTATCTGTCTGTTCGTCTGTCTGTCTGTCTATCTATCTATCTGTCTGTCTGTCTGTCTGTCTGTCCGTCCGTCCGTTCATCTAACCCTTGCGCACATTCTTCATCTATTCATCCATCTATCTATCTATCTATCTATTCATCTATCTATCTATCTATCTATCTATCTATCTCTCTCTCTCTCTCTCTTTGGCAATATCTCTATCTATCTATCTATCTATCTATCTATCTATCTCCATTCATCTATCTATCTGTCTGTCTGGTTCTGTCTGTCTGTCTGTCTGTTCATCCTTGCACCATTCATCTATTCCATTCATCTATCTATCTATCTATCTTATCTATCTATCTATCTATCTCTTTTGCACATTCTCCTATCTATCTATCTATCTACTCATTCATCTATCTATCTATCTATCTATCTATCTATCTATCTATCTATCTGTCTAACCTTGAATATCTTCATCTACTCTGTCTGTCTGTCTGTTTGCTGATCTATCTATCTATAGAATAGAGATAGAAAGATAGTGAAATGTAGCAAACAGATTGCAGTATTTGGGGGAGGTGGGTGAGAGATGGAGAGAGAGAGGGAAAGGGATAGATGGACACAGATACAGGGACAGAGAGGAGAAGGACAGTGAGGAAGAGTAATAGGGTGAGAGAAAGTTGTGTTTGTAACTCAGTGTGTGTGTGTGTGTGTGTGAGAGAGAGAGTAATCTGAAATTATCTCTGAAGAAATGAGAAGGAAAGTGTTGTTCTCCCTCTCGACCTTGCCTCCCTCTTCTCATCCTCTCTCATACTGCAGTATTCCGGGAAGTGGAGATGAGAATTAATTACAACAGGCCTTGCTTTAATTAAACACTGACAGCCAGCGTGAGCCTTCCTTCTGCAAGACAAACACTCGCTCTCTTTACATAGCTGTGTTTGGGAGCAGGGATTGGGGCTGCACGACGCTCCTGACTTTCAGGCTCCTTTTTTATTTTGATTCATTTTCTTAGAGGAGTTTATTTGCAGGTCTTGACGCTCATGGTGAGAGCAGATCCGGGTGGCGAAAGTGTTCCAGCTCAGGTAGTTTCTAATGAAAGCGACGACCTTCAGCAGCTGGAGAATTCAAGAAAATAAAGCCTAGATTTGATTTCTCATTGTCTTGAAGTTGAAGTATTTTTGGAGGGAGTTTGCACTGACAGAGACTTTCTAGAGACTTTCATTCTCTTTTAGGCAGAGAAATTCCCAATGTTTGTTTTTAAAGTCTCCTAGAGCTGCTACTTGATTCATCTAATGACTATTTCCATCAATTAGGTCGATTATTCTGGAGCTGTATATATTAGAGGTTTGAACCTTCACTAGTTCCCACGGTAGATCGGCGTGGATCAGAGATCCCGCAGCGTAGTTAATAGGGTGCCGTAATGAAATTGTAAATTAAAGTTCTCTGTCGCGACAACGGATTGGCCCACTGACCTTTCTTCAGTCGATAAATGAAGAAATGAATGAAAATGCGAGGGTAATGAGTTGATATCAGTACAAGATGGTGACATTTTTGGATAGCCCACTGTTGTTGATTATGAGGTCATTAGATCAGCTGTGTAAACACAGGCACCGCGAGTTGAGCCTGATTTCGCTACACGGAACACCTAGTTCAGCAATCTCCCTCAAGCATTGACAAAACTTATATTTTGTGTTGGTGATAAATAACATCAACAACCAACGTTCTACTCACAATACAGCTATTTATTTCCGGAAGTGTGCGGGGAATTATGGGAAATGTAGTTCTCTCTCAGAAAATGGGTTCAAATTGCCCAGAAACACCAAAACTTTAGTATTTCTTCATATCCCCCCAATGCAAATATTCAAAAAGTATTAGGACAGAAGCCCTTGAAACCCCTGGATTATATCATAATGACATTGCTTGGTGATTTTCTGATTGCAGCATGAAAACTCTCCTGAAAAAGAACATCCCGGTAGTAACTATGGCTGTCCGATCTGAGATCCATGCACCTAACTCCTAAAGTAATGTAGGTAGAAAACTGTTGCGGAATGCTTGAGATGCCGATTGAATCGAGTCGTTGACCTGATAATCGTGAATCTAACTGAATCGACTAAAGTGAAGGATCACACTCCAGGTAATATCGATGTTCTTAACTCAAATTCTTTATCCTGAAGCCAGAAATCTGCTAACGTCAATAATAGGAATCATTATGTCTGTCGCTGCAGAATCGGGTCTGCGGTCTGCATCACCAAGCACGATTATGTGATTCACTTCAACACCCTAGTATATGTATCTATGAAGATGGTTACATTTACTATGTTCCTTCAGCTTTACACCCTTTAACTACACAGATCACAGTTATTGTCACAGATTCATATGGTATGTATGGCATTTACTTCACAATCAGATGTGTCTGTAATAAAGGGGTGAGATTTGACTGAACTAGAGAGTTTTTTAGATGATATGGTCTTTATATGGATGTACCATTTAATTCAAACTTAATATTAATTGAAGAAAACATGCTCGAAATGCAGGGGTTTGGAAAAAAACTTTTACTCTGGAACTTTAGAGACTGTGTTCGACCTGCTGCAGTTTATTTGATTTTTATTTTTCACAAAAATTTTTGCCTAGCAATAGCTGGAGTCAAAAGGACCGAAGGTCACCAGCAGCATATACATGGTAGATATTGAATAAATAATATGTTTCAACGACATGCATAGGAAATCAGGATATAAGCTTTATTTTAGGCACCCAAGCACCGTTAAAAGTGTTGATTACACTTTTTTTCCGCACAGAATAACTAAGACCTAATCATTCCCAGTCAGTATGGCTAATTTAACATCACAACACTTTTGGTGCTGAGGATAACAGCCTATTTTTTCCAATCAGCCAACTTCTGATTATCTTTTCTTTGCTCCTTTTTAACTGCAGCGGTTATAGGCGAGGACAGCCAGGTTAGGGACAGGTTGTTATTCTGTACACAAACAACATTCTTATGATAGAACACTGCACTGTGTGTGTTAGCGCTGGGCCACGGCCAACCCCAAAAATGCTCCTGAAGCGTTCAGTCAAATCTCTTTACGAGACAAAACTCACATTTTAGAAACGTTTCTTCTTCGAAGATGATGGTTCCCTTCTATCCTTCCAGTTTTTAATAATGCTGGACAGTTCTTAACCCAATTTTAGTAGTTTCAGCAACTTCCCAGATGTTTTCTTGACGATGCCGATAATTTGACCGCTTCAAACAGATTAACATCTTTTCCATGACCACAAGATGTGTCATCCGACATGGTTGTTTACAACGAGGTCATCACTGCACTCAGTTAGGGCTTAAATAACTGCTGCCAGCTGAAATATTAATATTCATCCATGCAGTAATTATCCAGTGGGAGGCTCTTACCTATTTGTGACTCTCCACGGCAAAACCAGTCGCTTGTCGCAAACTTTCAAAATTGAGTTATTATGAAATTTCGTTGTCATGAAAGGGCATAAAACGATACCCAGGCGGAAATGAATCAGACTTAATATATGATCGGAGATATCAACATTCAAAGGAGCCGGTTTTCTCTGTCACGCCAAGTGAGAAACGGAGAAATCTGCCTTTGAAGTTGACTATCGCCGTGAGCACTACAGACGCTGGTGCGGTCAAGGCTACGCTTAGTATTTACGAAGCCTACGCTAGCATTCACAGCCACATGGATAGCCTACCTGCGTTAGGTTAACTGAACTCGGGAGACGAAGACGGATTCCGGAGAAATATCTTCACGCTAGTCAAATCAGGATTTACTGGGAATATTGAAGTAGAGCGGTCAAAACAGAAACTTTTTAACATTCTATGGAATTGAATTCTCACCTCAAGAAAGCTTCACGCTTTTAGGATGGAAAGGGTGTTTTTCATGGAATTTATTCACAACAGTACAGTATAGACCTTCCACTGTTTCAAACACTAAAAAACAAAAATCCACAATACCCCACGCAACATAAACGAATGCTTCTCAGAAACCTCGCTGGCATAAGAAGTTGGTTTTGCCGTGAGGGTCAGCATTTATAAGCTTACCTTTTGGAAAACAAATGACCTCTTTCCACGATATTCACATCTGCTAACACCTTTTAATACATCAAGCTCTTTCAACCAGATGTCAAGTTAAGCAGTGGTGTGTTTGCTGGAGAGCGCACTGCATGTTAATCACCAAGTTATCAGGCCTCTTGCTGGGGGGCTCTATAACGCATGACGGGATGAAGTGAAAACAATGAGGGTTAAAGCTGGAAACTGAAAAGGTGTTAAAGAAAGCAAGAGTTGCTTTTTCTTCTGTTTTCACTGGATGTAAATCCTCAGGCGGGGAGCCCCGGTCCTTCCCCCCACCCACCAGCCCAAAGTTTAAATTTAGCAGAGGCCACTCTAGTGGTGTCGTTCTTTACAGATCCATTAGCCTAATGTTATAAATGACTTTCCATTTGAGTCTCTGTGTTGTGCTGCATGATCAGGTAAGGTTGTTCATCTCCCTCAAACCTCACTGCGTCTTGGAAAGGTGCAACATGAACGATTACGGAGGAAGAGGAATAAGACTTTGCCACTGCTGTTGACCAGCTCGAGGCCCGGGGAGTAAAGATGTTAGAGCTTTTTATATAAACCGCCCAGACTCTTAGAAAAGTTGATTTAGACCAACATGCATGGACTGAAGTGGACCTTGTGGTCAGGGATTACCAAAACACTGTTATAACTTTCGAAAGTTATTTTCAAATAAATACTAAAAATAATAATAATAATAATAATAATTAAAAATAATAATAAAAAATAATAATAATAATAATAATAATGATTCAGATAAATGCTATTAATGGGTGAATGAATTATTTCAACTATAAAATAATTCCAGATTTAATAACTGTTTTAAGCATTTACATATGTTTATATATTATAACAAATAATTTAACCCAAAATGGCAATTTTAATATGCAAATGCTTACATAGTTTTCTGTGCAGCTTATGGAATAAAAATTAAAAATAAATCACATATTGGTTTTGCTTCCACTTTTAAAAATTAAGACCAAAAAAATCAATTTTCTGTAAACCAGACATGATTCTTGGACTACTTTTAAATAGTCTTGACATAACAATAAAGCAGTAGATAGATTTATATTATACTTGTTATAGTTAAATAGGGTTCTGTGCTCATTAAATGGAACTGAAATGTAAAAAAAATACTCTTTAATATATTATTTTCTTTATCAGATTTAAAAATACACTTTCGATTATTTTACGAGTAGATGTTCTTCTTGGTAAACTGCTGAAATTGTTTTCATGAAGTTTATCCCCAGGTAAGAGGAACTGTTTAAATAGTCACAACTAGGGAACATTATTTTCTATGGAAATATTTTCTTTGTAACTTATTAAAGTCATTGAAATGAAACAAAAAGTTTCTAAAAGTGCTTTTCTTACTGCTTGGGTTTTTCTTTTCAAATCACAACAAAAAAAAAGGTTTTTTCCCCCCAAAGTAGTTCTTGAACCTCTTGATTGTCTCAAAAGTGGCTCAGTAGGAGAGACTGCTCTAGTGCTGTTTGTTCTTCCGTTTTTCCTCAGGTATGAAGCTGGGTTTTCAGTAGGGCCTCATGGTCGTTAATTGTCTCCAGTAATCCATTTCTAAACGGCCTCATTTTTTTGAAAAATTTGCACATGTAAACAAAGTCCATCCGGCTTCCCGAGGTGTTTTTCTTGTGTTTCGAGAAAGGCCCACCTCCCCGATCGCGCCTGCTTTTGAAAACCGCTGGATGTGATTCCAGCTGTGCCTCACAGCGGTGGCCAATCCTGCCTTTTAAAAAAATGGGAGGAGGGGAGGAGGAGTGGGGGGGAGACGGATCGCCTTTATTCGCACGCTTTCCTTCACGTTTACATTGGCTGTTGCATGCCTGTGTCGTTTTATTTTCCTTCTTTTCGCTCCCGGACGGAAGTGTGTTGTTTTATGTTCTCTCCGATGTCTTGTCTCTAAGGTTTGTGGGTCCACAGGTCCTCCTCCACACATTGTTAGGTCTGGCCTCCTCCTCCTCCCCTGTCGAAGTCCCTCATCTCCTCTCTGCCCGGGCAGCTAATGAGAGCCAGGAAGTAAGCCATAGGTAATCAGGCTCAGCCTGGCCGGGACCTGAGTCGGGAGGATGAGCTGGGCCTCAGTTCATTCCCAGTTAAAACCGGCTCAGCGACGGTGAGGCCTCTCAAAAAAAAAAGAAAAAGAGAGAGAGAGAGACGACAAAAAAATAACACGGCAAAGCCAGAGAGAGGCCCCGCAGCCCCTGCTACTATGTTTTAGCCGGAGTTTGCCACAGGCCAAACCCAAGGCCTGGCTTGAAGGAGCATGAGATGGAAGTGGAAGTGTTAGTTGGAGTTAGTTTATTTTGATGCACTTGTTTGGGGTTTTACCTGCCTGCAGGGAAGCAACGTCCCTGGTCAACAAAACGCATGCCGACCCCTCCTGGACCAGATGCACGCCACAGAGATGCCGGGGCTGTTTTATAGGCGTATGGGAGAAAGATATATCTTGCTGCTATTTACGGAGGCCAGTACACAGGGAAAAGCTGTTCTCCGACGGGTCAGAATGCTCTTTCCAAAGTGTGTGTACGTGTGTGTGTGCTTGCTGCGTGTACGTTTGTGTTTGTGTGTGTAGCTGCCATGTAGATTATTTTTCTCAAATATTGGAACTGACAGGGTATGGATTTAGAACATTTACATATGTAGCAACATGGGCTGATATATATAACTGTTAATTGGGTTATGTTTATTATTAAAGTTATTATTTTCTTCAGGTTGGCAAGGACGAAAAGTAATTGAATAATTATTAAATTACACATTTACATCATTTCAGATGCTGCAGAAATGATCCCAAACTTCCACAGATTTTCTACTCCTCTCATCTGACCTAGCTAACATATATATTTATATTATTATTTATATTATAACATATATGTATTTTATATATATATATATATGTGTGTGTGTGTATATATATATGTATATGTATATATATATATATATATATATATATATATATATATATATATATATACATATATACATATATATAAAGCCTGTGTCTATATTATTATAAATATTAAATTAAATGTTTATACTACTTTTAGTTTAAATGTAAAATTGAACTAAATTCAATAGATAAATATATATCATCACATTATCATATATATACAGTGTACATATATATATGTGTGTATATATATATATATATATATATATATATATATATATATATATATATATATATATATATATTCATATGTTAAAATAATGATACTATATATTTATAATCTATATTGAATTTAATTGCATAAACATATATCAAGTATATTTAATTCGTATACAACAAATCATGTTACTTCATATTTATATATGCATAGAAAACTTGAAAAGTAACTTTTTTAATTTCTTGAAGTTTCTTGAAGGCCAGAGAAAAGTAAACCAGGGTAAGTGGTGTTGTGTTAGACAGCCGTCTGCCGTAGATGAGAATTGGCCGTTTTCTTTTTATAGTTATTTGTGCCTTCCTTGGCTTTGCACATCCAGCGATTATGATTTAACCCACTTTTGCACACCGTGATGACGACGCTGAATGATATATCGTGCGGCCGCTCTTCTAGTGATTAGTAATTGTTTGTGACGTCCAGTGAGGTTGACTGTGTCGCTGCAACCCTGATTAAAGCCTTGCATTGTGTTTGGACACCTGTGAGCTTACTTTCCCCTTTTCACAGCAGCATCTACAATCTCTTTTTGAGGACTTGATTAACTTGAGGTGTCTGCCAGAATTTTATTCGACCAACAGCTTATTCCTCCAATTATCCCTGGCGTGCAGAAAGACGCTCTCTCTCCCTCTCTCTCCCTCTCTTTCTCTCTCTCTCTCCCCCCCTTTCTCCTATTGTTGGCCTGCTGCTCTTTAGTGTAGAGCTCGGCAGGTTTCCCTTCACTGCCCCTGTCACGCTAGATTTCACCCCGTGCCACGGGCGCTGAACTGACCACCAGCATGTCACGCTCTGGGAGTCCATAGATTTGCATTTGCCAAACGGAGTCCGTAGCTTTGGTAGATTTTGGCGGTTACTTGAATCAAACACTTGAGTGAGTTAAAAAGTTGATTGTTAGGGTAGTTATTTGTAATATAATTGAAATATTCAGGTAAGCCTAAATATGTCATGAAGTCGCTTTTAAGTGGGTAATTGCTTGATAATTAATAGTAGAAATTTCACTGTTTTTGTGGGAACGCAGTTAGAAGTCATTTTATGGCACGGGAATGAGATTTGGACAGTGTCAAAATGTAAAAGTTAGATTTGAGATTTGAATATTGCATGTTGAATATTTTTACAAAACTACTAGAGGTGCAGAGTGGGGGTCGGCCAAATATTAACCTGGCTGATTATCAGCACTTTATTTACATATTTAGCATTTTTATGGTTATCAGTATTGGTCATTTTTTAACATCGATATGCCAATAAAGTCAATAAGTGGGAAAATGAGTTACTTTGGCACTTGTGCAGCTGCCTTTCTCTTTCTGAAGTCACCACCTGCGGGCAAGAGGAGTGTCCCTTTATTTACTTATCAATTTGTTTTGTTGCTACAGAGCCCCTAAAGACCAGTGAGAGAAAAAAAGATGGTTTACCCGTTTAATTTTCTTTTATAAATGCCCGCTGTGAGCTCCTTTTGTGTGCGAAAAGCTTTATCTGGAAAACCTTTAAGTTTGCGTATTTGCTATTTGAAATTTTGACCCACACTTATCACTTTAATCGTCCCATATCATCCCATAAGATACATATAATCAGTCGATCCCTAGTGTACAGCTGAAGAGTTTTAAACATATAAAAGCTCAAATGTATATTAAAGCAGAAAAAAATTATATTTTATATCTAAGACTTTACCAGATCACCATGATTACAAATCTGCTTTGCAGTGCGAGTTGTCATCATCGTTTCTTCATTATTATGTCTGGGGAGTTTTTCGTGTGGGGGGGTCTCTAGTTTTAACAAGGTTGCCAGATGCTGAGAAGCTGACCCGTAGTTCGAGAAGCAGAGCTGTGTATTCATAACAGCACCGGACTCGCTGGGTGTGACCACAATAAATCAATTTGGCATGTCACTGTGTCCCAACTAATGAGCTGTTTATCAGAACCCCAGTCCTGGGAGAGGAATCGGGTGCCGATTGTTGTTGCGTTGACATTTATTGTGTTGAGTGTCACATTCGTGATGAGTGCTGGCGTACAAAAATGTTTTTCCAAATCATTTTCAGTAAAACATTGTTCACTGTTTTTTTAGAAAGTCTTCTCCAGCTGCTTTCGGGGAACAATTCAGTCTAGCAAACCTTCTTACACTGTGTTTTGATCCCGCGCTTGAGCAGCACCAACCCTCATTAAATTGCCCTCATTAACCAGTTTCAAATCTCTACTAATTCATGCGTTTTTGGTCTTAACTGCAGTCGGCAAATCGTAGCCAAAAAAACGGAGAAATGCATTGTGGCGGAAAAGTGATTAAAACACAGAAAGCCTAATAAGAGCCGCGTGGAGAGGCGTGCGTGTCGGTGTAAATCTGCGTGGGCAAGCGGGTGGCTGTCATCGCTGGCAGCTCTTGCTTTATTTTCAACGGCCCCTTGACACTGCGAAAGCAATAAAAAAAAAACTCCACTCTTAATAATTGATCAGCCTTTATAAGTTAGCCACTCACAAGCCTGGCGCTGGCTTTGTTTAAGCCGTCCGTCGCCGCTCTGGACGACTTTCGGCCTTTTGGCAGTAACGGTAAGGTCTCTCCTCTCTCTACGAGCAGCACTGATGCTGAGATTCGTCATCCTAGAACGATTGGGGTGGTTTTGAAAAGGTCTGCATCTTACGTCGGATTAAATCTGAAAAGCCTGTTTTATCAGATGGACTTCTCCTGGAGATTAGTCCAAGAAATTTTAAACTGGGCAAATTTTCCTTTTGTATCAAAGCACCAATAAAAAGCCTATTTAAGTTGTCTTACTTCAAATTGAACCAGCGGGATTTTGACAAATGCTATTTAAGTTCAGTTGCTGCTCTCAAATCTTACAAAAGAATATCCAAAATAAATGCTGTTTTCGCTTTATTTGATTAAATTTAATTTTTAATAAATATTTTGAAATAATTGAAGCTTCAGTCTGATTTAATATATTTTCCTAAGTATCTAAATCCCTGTAGTAAAATTTTGTTGTTGAATATTGGGTGCATCTCTTTGGATGCTTTGGATTGTTAAAGATATCAACAAAAAACTGACGAAAAACTTTAAATGCGATTTTCTCGGTTTTTCAGTTGGAAAATGGTGCTGCGATACCATAATTCAAACGATTGTAACTTGACAACCGTTTAAGATATATAGCTTTGACCAAGATATCATTTTAAAGCCTATTTTCTCATCTTTTCAATGATACCAAAACCTCACTTTTGAATTTTGGGTCACTGTGACTCATTTTGCCAGATCAGGTCACAAATGTAGTTTAGGGTTAGGGTTATGAATCGAGTTTCTTGGAATGCATGAATCGATTTGGAATCGATAGAGAAAGAGTCGAGATTCGATTCGATTCTGCTTTTTTGCACACCCCTACCTGCGACCCCGATTGGGATTAAGCGGTTCAGATCGTGAATGAATGAGTGAATCAACGTATCATAGAAGACATGCTGTTGCTGTTTTAACCCCAAACACAGGTATTAATTGAGTATCTTCACTGCACCATATTGATACTTTACCATGGGCATATTTTCGTAACGGGCAGTGTTTCATCTGTCTGCCACCCCTTCACAACCCTTTAGCAACGTCAGAAACATCTCTACTTGCTCCACAAATCATCGGCAGGTCGCTCAGCAAAAGATAGAGTGCAAAGCATTTTCGGTCTGTAATGATTGGGGTGAATGTGTAGGGGCGTGCATCTGCATGGAAAAACGAAAATAATAATAAAGCAGGGTGTGAGCCATCCTTTCATGAACTTCCCCCAGTCTGAGTCAGTCTGACAAGTCTGTTATGTCAACCCCAGACTTCTGTTGTGGATTAGTCACGGAAAATGAGAACCGAGCCAGTTTCACTTTTGTACAAAGCAGCAAAAAAGTCATAGAGTTATGTGCTTGATGTAGTTTTTCTTACTTCCTTTTCTTAAGTACTGTGATACGACTACAGTTGGTGTGGACATCGCAATGATGATCCTTAAACGATTTATCGTGCAGCACTAATACAAGAGAGATCACAGCCACAGATTCTTGCTTCCGTCTTTAACAAGGCGACTCCATCTCGCAGCTGCCAAGATCATATTTGTGACTCTGCACGGCAAAACCAGTCGCGTGTCGCAACGGAGGTTTCTGAGAAAAACGTCCGTTTATGTTGTGTGGGGTAAAATTTTGGATTTTTTGGTTTTGAAACAGTGGAAGGTCTATACTGTACTGTTGTGAATAAATTTGGCTGAAAAACTTCCCCTTTCCATCCTATAAACGTGACTTTCTTGAGGTGAGGAATTCAGTTCCAGCAGAATGTTAAAAGTTTCTGTTTTGACCGCTCTACTTCAGTATTTACGGTAAATCCACTCGTTGACTAGCGTGAAGATATTTCTCCGGAATCCATCTCCGTCTCCCGAGTTCAGTTAACCTAACGCAGGTAGGCTATCCGTGTGGCTGTGAATGCAGCGTAGGCTACCGTAAATACAAGTCATGTTGCTGATAGTTTTTCGCAGGGCATTCTGGGAAATATTTCCTATCCCTCCGTTTGAAGTGAGACTTTGAAACATCTCAGTTTGAAGGGGTAGTTAGCCCTTCACCTTCCCCCTACCCCTCAGGTCTAAATGCGAAATGCGACACCCTACCCCTACACGTGACCGCGCAAAAGGAGGGGTGAGGGGTGAAATTCACCTTATAAGTGAAAATTTTAAGTTAGCTGCTCCACCACACTGTCTTCTCTTGCTCTAGTCTCCTTTCGGCCTTTCGGCAACGCCGGAGAAGTCTACTTCCTCCAGCAGCAACCGAGCAGCTCTTGAAGCAGAGATTTACCTCTCGGTGAGCAGGGATTTGCATGGGATAGATATTCAGGCCCGAGGCGAGCGGTGAGGGGTAACCTGGACACCAAAGACAACGGCGTCTTTGCCTCGCAGCTATGTGAGGCACCGTAAGGTTCTTCCTGACCGGAACAAAAGAGCTTTAGACGCCGAAGGTGAACGTCAAATAACGCGATCTGCTTTTTTTCTTTTTTGGAGGTTTGTTTTGCACCTCCCTGTCGTCTCGCCAGTAAGCGGAGCCACGGGAAGGGGATTTTCTCTCTTTTCTTCCCGTGACGCGTTTATCATCTGACAGACCTTCATCTTTGCGTCGCTGTCGTAGCGTAACCGCTCTTTTCCGCTTTAGGAACCTCTCACCTTGCATCGTAATGGCATGTAAATAAGCGGTAAATTATGCAAATGTCCTCTCTTTCGTAGAGGCTCCCTCGCTTTGTCATTTCTCATTGTTTGCCCGCTATATTTGCCGAGCCTTTCGACGGTAGAAGGAGAAGCCAATTACAATGAGAATAGGGAGACGCTTCTATTTATTCACTTACGCCGCCTAATGAGCCGCTGAAGTCAATTTCAGTCGCGTTACCTGCGGAGACGCCGCATTGTTTTAGCTTAAACATAGTCGTTAGGCATTGTCCCCCTCTCTCTTTTTTGTTTTTGGGTGGAATGACACATGGCTTTTAAGTAAGAGTGAGGCAGTGATGGGAGACCGCGGACAGCGCTGCTGCCGTGTCCTCCTTTAATTATAATGAATAGACGTCAGCTCCGAACCGTCTCGGCCGGCACGAGTCGGAGCTTCGTGTAGCGCGCCTCAAGTTAATTAGCCTGATTACCCTCCACTTTTAGAGCCATTTTTATTCCCCTCGATTAGTTCGACGTTAATGGACGTCTTGAAACCTTCACCGGTTATATGATGGATTGGTTGGACGTTTTTTCAGAGCCCTGGCGATACGTTTAGAGCAGGGGTCTGAATATTGGTGGTCCCTGGGACAGAACCAGTTGAAAACCCCTGGTTTAGAGTCTTTATGAGATGATTGTATCCAGAGCCACTTGCATTTCTTGCAATACTGGTTAAAGTAATTCATTGTAGTTCCGTCCCGCCCACAACCGTCTCTGATTGGCTATATGTCACATGAGTAGTAGCCAATTAACGCTGAGGTCTTGTTGTCGGTCACACCACACTCACACTGCAATTAGGAAATTTAAGTTGCTGACAATAACAGTGTGTCCTAAATGTCGTCAATGTCAGCGAAATCAAATGTTGGGCTAATTAGTGGCACTGTCACATTAAATGTAGAAGTTACCTTTTTTACCTCATGGGTTAAAGTGAGAACTGAGAGACAGGGAAATTTAGGTTCTCGGGTCTGGTGTAAAATGATCAGGGCGGATGCAGCCAGAGGAGCGTTTCTGGTGTTGATATGATTTTGTGTGTCTTTAGAAATCTGCACTATTATGTTGGTACAGAAATGCAGGCCTGGTGCTGAGATGTGGGCTTAAAAGGCTTAGCTCAGGCTTTCAGGGCTGTGACTCTGAATACCCAGCATGTTTTCCAGAACAGTTCGGCGTGCTTCTCGGGCAACCGGGAAGAGAATTACACGCGAGGACACGGCAAAGATAATCCCGGCGTTGGGGTGTTAAAGAGGGCTGAAGTATCACATCTAACTGGCGCGGAAAAACGGCGTGCATCTGCAGTAGGGCTGCCACGAGTAGATGATGAAAATGTGACATCAGTATTTTAAACCACGCCATCATTTTGTCGAGTTTAACGTTTGTATTTCTTGAATAAATTGTAACTTTGTTTCTTTAATATCTCTATGTAAATGCGGCACGAATGAAGTCAGTGGTTTTGGCTCAGTTGACCGGTCAAATCGTGACAGCTGCAACTCAATTTCCATGAAGTAAGTGTTTGGGAAGCTGAGGCTTATTCTACATGGATTGATGGTGACAGTGTGTGTTCTAAGTGGTCAATTAGGGATTCGTTTGAGACAATAATTAAATGACTAATCAATTTAATGTATGGATTAATCAAGAGAAGAAGTTGATCTAAACTGGCGTTTTCAACTACAACTGTAAAAAAAAACAAAGAAGAAGTCCAAGATCTAAATCCAAACTCCAGCAACAAGGTCTTTCACCACAGTATTCCTTCCACACTGATCAGGCCGACTGAGGTGATTCCGCTTTCTGCTGCCTGCCGTCCACTACGGCGCCCGATTAAACCCACAATGGCATTTGTTGCATTTTTCAACACAGAGTGCTTAAGGTCTTCGTTTCGTGCTTCCTCCTTCTGAATCAACTCCCAGTGATGTCCGCTGAGGAGCGCTTAAAGGCCCCGTAGGCACTGGTGTTGGAAAAACAGAGAGAAAATGGGAATAAAAGGAACGTCTCTCTCAATGCCCACTATAACCTGCATTAAGGCAATGAGGCAAGCTCCGTGCAACTCGATCCTCATTGAGCCTGAGCTGCGTTGTGGCCCCCAGCTTTCTCTCAGGGAGCCTCCTCCTGGAGCGAGCGCCCTCGGGGGGCAAGGACACCCTGCTGGGCTTCTGTTCTCAAGCATGAAACGCTCCCCCCCCCCACGCCCAACCAAACCTTTGCCTTTGCGTCTTTTTTACTAGCGAACAGCATGGGGCCTGAGCTCAGTGAGGCGCTAATTGAGTTCGGTTCTCTCCCCGTAAAGGCTAAAGAGACATGCCTTTGCAGATGACTGGCTCTGAACGGACGATTGGAAATGAAGCCCAGGGCTCATTCCCTCTGCGAACTTGCCCGGACCTGCTTAAATCATGGCCCTCCCCTCTTCTTCCTCTGTCTTCTCCTTCTCCTCTTCCCCACGACAGAAGCAAATAGGGTTTAAAGAGGTCACTTGAGGGATGAGTTTCCACAGGAGATGCTCGCAGATTACAACTTGCAAAGAGAAATCGCAAGTTAACGAGTGGCACGAGGGCTCATAGCCTGGCGAGGATTATCAAATGGGGTTTTCCCAGCTGCCATTTTTCTGGCTGAGACCTGTACCTGCGTTTCTTTTGGTGCTGAAAATGAGTGTCGTCGTGAACGCGACACAGCACACTGTGAAATGTCTGTAGACATCTTTTAGAACTGACAAAGCCTTTCGGATGAGAGCTGAAACGTTTTCAAGAAGTCCGTTTGCTTTCGAGTCAAGTCCTCAAAGACTACCACAGTGAGATGCAACACCTGCCTTTAACCCCTCCATGTTAAAACACTGAGCATTGGTGCTCTGGGCTGGGATCTTGCTGGGGGGTAGCAGGGTGATACCTTTATGGACTGGAATTTGAACAAGCGGTCCTCTGATCATAACTAACTATAATGGCACCACCGCATCGTCCAAGCAACTGTGGATCTTCAAGATTCCTTGTCATACGCACAGTTCAACAAGTAGTTAAGGTACCCTGAACCAGCCATGAGACCAGGTTTAAGATCAGTTTCATCTGAACAGTGGCAGGTAAGTGACAGGGAGGCAGAGTTCCCTTAGAGATCACTGTGTTTCTATGAGAAGTTGAAAGCTGTGCTTATAAGCGTGCCCTTATTTGGAAGTCTTATAGAAGCTCCTCCTGAGTATCTCTCTGGTTCTGCTATAATACTTCTGAAGTGTTCATCTGATTTAAGCCGGTTGAACAGAGTGAGACTTGTGACACCCCAGAGTATCTTACTGGGGTGAGACAACTTTTTGTTGATCCCTGTTGCTCTGGTCCTGCCTCTCCTGGAGTAGAAGCCATGCAGAGATGGTAGATCTGATCTGGTGCAACGTTCCACCAACGTTCCACCTGGATCACGTACCGTTGGATCTTTAACTTAAGCAATGTCCCAGCATTTGCGACACATTTCTTCGGGATAGAACCCTTACCTTGTGGGGTTGTTTGGGCCTGAAAGTCAGTGAGTGACAACTGGTCATTGTGGGACACAGAACAGCTCATGTTGCAGGACAACAGAAAACAACCTTTGGATTTAACCCATCCGGGTAGAAGAACCTTGATCACAGGTACCTCAGTGCTACCTTTGGTTGGTGTTGGTGGCCTAGTAGTAGAACTGCCGCCTCCAGACCAAGAGGTTGTGGGTTCGAATCCTCTGGCACTACCATCATTGGGTCCATGAGCAAGAACCTTAACCCTAAGTGAAATTTCCGTGAAATTAGGAAATGGAAGTCGCTAAATGCCGTAAATGTAAATGTTTACAGTCCGGACGATGCTTGCAGCCCCACGATAGTGACCAAGGTCAGAAGTTAGTCCCATGCATCAGTGGTACCTTTACTGATCTGGGATATGAACCAGCGACGCTTCGATCACAGAAGCAACACCCTGACCATTACTCCCCCTTTGCCTTGTTCACTGTCCAGGGACTGCGATTCATCGTCAGGCTTCTTGACGTCGCTCCGTCACCCATGGACAGCTGTTGTTCTAATGCACCGTCTCCTTTTTATAAACGCACCTCAGGGCTCGATGTATCTCGGCTTTATTTAGACCATCCTTTCTGATGTTACCATGGAGATAACAAAGCGCTAATCAAAGCCATCTGTGCATTTTTTTGCATCCCATACATCTTGGGGACCTGGGAGGACAGATAAACTCAGGAAGGCATGTTAATAAGAAAGGAGAAAGGAAGAGACAGCTTTCAGGTGTTGGGTTTTGTAAATATTACAGAACGAGGGATTTGCGAAAAGGGAAACCGACAGCATCCATCCAGACTCTTAATTTAGTCTCAAAGGCGTACATGGCACATACAGATACCTGTCTCGCACGTTTGGCGGCTGTAAATGACAGTAAGGTCCTTTGTTGCTCCCGTGTGTCAGCGTCCGGGCAAATTGGTCAGAGTGCCAAGGATCCCGTGCTCTGTTGCCTGGGCATGTTAGCCTTCAAATGAGCCCTGTGAAGACAGCTTGTATTCCCCCGTGTTCCTCTCTCTTTCACACGGTGTCCCGCTCTCTTTTTCTTCCACCTAATGGTGAGGAAGAAACCCTTGATTTGTGGCCTGAACTGAGAACTGTAGTCCCGAAGCCCGAATTCCCCCAAGCTTTGGGCCTGGCTTGAAGGTAGGAGTTTTTCTTTCGCACGTCTCTCGGATCACCGTCCGGTAGAGCTGTGTGATTTGTCAAAAATACTCAGGTCTTGTGTTAAGTGGGATTTACTAAATGATCGTAAGGTGAACATTCAGAAATATTTTTCCGTAAGTGTGTTCTTAAGTTAGGACATTGAATATTATAATTAAAAATTCAATAAGTTAATAAGTTAGAAACATTGCTGAATGTTCGATTGTTGTGAAGACTGCGTAAGTGGGTTTTAAGAACATACTTCTACCTAAGAACAGTTGGTGAATGAGGCCCATTGAGTATAAATTGGCACACGATTTTTCACGTTGCCAACCGAGACTCGCTTTTCTGGGTTTCTCCTCTCTCGGCTGTCTCTTCTGTGGCTCTTTCCGTCTTACAGACGCAAAAAAAAAAGAACAAAAAAGCAGATTCGTCCGTCACCGTGACGTACTGTACAATATGTAGGTGAGACGTCTGTTTTTGCGTCTGAAGGGAACGAGGAAAGATCCTAATTAGAGCGGGAGAAGAGAAGCGACAAAGCGCTTCAAGTTTATTGTTGAGTTACAAAGATGGAGGCAGGGGAATTGCTTGAGCTGGTTTGAACTATAACGGACTGGGCATGGGTACTGAAATCTGGTACTAAACTCGAACTGGGGCTAAACTTTTAAAGACCAGAGTATCGATAAGCTCTGACGTTAATAGTATTGCTTTCTGTACAGGAGAAATTTTTGTTTCTATATAAAAGTAATCGTACCCAGTTTATCCGACCAGCTCTTTTACTGATTAAGATGTTAATCTAGAGCGTTCCCTCACGATGCGCGGTGAAACTCTTACACGCACGCACACACACAGAGATGCTGGATATGCGGAAAGTTCTGTTCTGCTCATGGCTGAATGGGATTTGTATACTGACATCCGGTGGACCCGGCGCCCTTGGCGCTGGGTGTGCGCACAAATTTAAACTGTAAATTACATTTTTAATAGATTGTAAGACAAATAAAAGCATACGCTCCCAATCACATGATACTTAATGTCCGTTAGTAGACACTGACATAAATCCGATTGCGATCGCAACTATACACGCACATTTCGCCAATCCCGGCGAATTCATGGCAACCTTGCATTTTTGGCTAATAAACGCAACTTTTCTGCACTGTTTGACCAATCACTGCCATTTCCCGGAGAAGCGTTGAGGCTTACGTCAGCGTACTCACTTCCTTGGTACATTTGGAAGACACAGGAAATGTAAAAACACCTCAGATTTACCTTCAAAAATAACTAAATGGTTAAAGGTTAACACAAACAGTAGTGGTTTTATCAGTCAGTGAGTCATTATCTGAACCGATTAATCCCTACTGGGGCTGCGGGGACCGGAGCCTGTTCTGGGACTGCGGGCGTGAGGTGGGGGGCCAACGCTGGGCGGGCAGCAACACACCGCAGGGCGCATAGTGGTTTTGTTCCCTTCATTTGAATAAATTGTTAACGAGTAATTATAAGTGAGGAAAATCGCAGCTTCTGTCCGCAACTTTGACTTGCTCCCGCAACTTTATTGCAACAAAACGCCTAAAAACACTGCAACTTTCAACACAATGTTTTAGAAAAGCTGCTGCAAAATCAGGTATTTTTAATCGCAACAGTGTCTGGGACTGATATATGACAAGTACAGTCTGCCTTTTATGTGATATTGTAAAACACTTAAATAAACGCAAACGGAACTCGTTGTGGACTTAGACATCGTTAAAAAGAATTAAAACTACCAAACGCTACTGTGTTTTTATTTTATAATAATGATTGTAGTAACATTGTAACTCCCATGTGAGGGGAGTATTTGTCAGCTTACTGTGTTGCCTGTTTGTTGAATAATAATAGTGATTTGTTAAATAAATTTGTTAATTATGTTGTTAATTAGATTTTGTCTTCAAAAAGTACCCATAAGAATACAGTTCCCACGGGTCCTTGAAATCCTTGAAAGTTTGTGAATCTGAACAAATAAATTGAAGGCCCTGGAAAGTTTTTGAAAACAGGCATAAAAAGACACCGTCCTTGAACGTCCTCGAATATTTTTTGCGAATTGAAATTTCATGGATGACGACCGCTGTTAACATGTTATTGTTTTGCCACCACAAGTTTGTTTAAATCTGTGCCTACGCTGACTTTTAATTTGCGAAAGTTCGTTTGTTCTTCTATACATTTTCGGCACTACATTCTTGTGTTTCCTGTGCATAGTCAACGTAACGTGTGCGTAGCCACTTTAGGTGCAACCAGGGTAGAACATATTCAGCGGTAGCAGTAGGTAAATGCCGTCACGTGTGGTCCCTGAATTTGACGATATCGGTCCTGGAAAGTCCTTGGATTCGATGTTAACTAACAGTGTTGGGAGTAATGCATTACAAAAGTAACGAGTTACAGTAACGGATTACTTTTTGCTGTAACGTAGTAATGTAAGGCACTACTTATCAATTTTCAGTAATATTTTACTCGGTACATGTTCAGTAACGCGTGCGTTACAAAGCACTTTTAATCAAAAATGTATTTGTTTAAAAACAGCAAGACCGCGAGACCTCAAATTAATTATGTGATTTTAAAAAATGTGCGAGAGTTGTATTTCCTGTTCGTGGTTAGTTGAGCCCCTTGCACAGTGCATCACATAAGGCTGAGATGGCAGAAGACAGTACTTTTGCGAGGTGGACGTTTGCGCATTACTTTGAGTTCGTCAGGGATGAAGACAAAAAGACTGTTTTAGTCAAGAGCAATCTTTGCCCGAACCCTGAAGAACTGTCGACGTCGAGAAATAGCACTAGCAATGTGAAAAAACACCTCGAGCATTATGCCTGACTTATGTTGTGAATCTCTTGAATTCAAAGAGAATAAAGGAATGACAATCGTAAAAATGCATCTTTTCTTGTCATTACAATAAGCATTAATATGGGATATAGTTTAGTTTTGTTTAATGATGAACAAGCCTAGACTTAATATTTATTCCACCTCTATTCTGATGTTATTCAAATTCTAGTCATTTTTCATTTTGGCTGTTAATGTTTCTTGAATTGTCTCTTAAGCCCTTACTTTGAAAGTTATATTAATCATATTGTTTGTAGCCTGGTTAGCACATAATCATTATGCTACAAAACATCACCTTTTACTGGGCATGTAATGATCTGCAATATTTTTTCTCATATTAGAATGTCAAGTTATATCTTCACAGTTATTTTGGTGAAAGTAACTGAAAAGTTACAGAAGTCATGTAACGATTACAATTCTGAGACAGTAATATTGTAAGGTAGCGGATTACATTTGAATACCAGTAACAAGTAATGTATAGTTTATTACACTTTGCAAGTAACTTGCACAACACTGTTAACTAAGGTGTGGGAACCCTGGTTAAAGTACCAGACCGATAAGCAGTTCTGGTAAGAGTAGTAGTACCATTCTAAAATCTTAACGATACCCATCCGTATAAAGCACCAGCAGTATAAAAGTGCCAGCACTCTCAGAACTGTGTTTGTTTGAGTTGAGCTTGCAGCTCCTGTTGATAGCTGCGGCGGATGAAGAGCTGGACAGTCTTTTAACGATCTGTCTCGCTGCTGACTCTCTTTAGATTCATTCTCTATCAAATCTCTCACACATCTCTGCCGCTTTGATCGGCCCGTCCGGGGCATGTCACGTCACCTTCGGCTCATCAGGTGTGACCGGTGTCGGCAGTTATCTTTAAACTCCCGAGTCGATACGGACTGTTTGTGGCAAAGCGGAACTCGCGTTTTTCCTTCTTGCCTCCGTACTAAATGCAGCCAAATTGCGTTACGTCTCCCGTCCAAGAGCGATGTCGGAAATCGGCTTTGCGTCCGCGTCTACGGGCGAAGCGGCGTCAGCCTGGATAATCAAATGCTCGTGCCGCGTTTGGATGCTTGACCTCGCTCCTCATCAATTATTCATACTGGCGAATCAATTCCGCGCCGGTTCTGATGGGCCGCTATCGGCCGGCGGTTAACTAACACGGCCTGTTGGTAGCAACCCGATTTTCCTTGGAGATTGACTTCAGACAACTTTAATGGGTCTTTGACGCCTGCAGATGTTGAGCAGGGGCTCTGTTTTTTTGTCTCTCGCTCTCTCTTTCTCTTTTTTCTCCTCACACTTTTGTAGCATGTCGGTGTAGGAGGAGAATCAGAAATAGCTCCCCAAACCACAGCAAAGTTCAGCTCAACCAACTTCCTGTGCATCCCAACCTCTGTTTTTAAAAGGTAATGTTGTAGTCCTGGAGACCAGACTCAAGGCCAGTTTTTGAAGGTCTCGGTCCTGTCTCGGAATCGGCCGTATTCGTACTCTGTCCTGTAGTGGACTCGGAATTTTATTTCGAGACCAGCAGAGACCACAACTCTGAGAATATTACTATTAACTCTTTGAGACCGACGCAGGCATCTTGCGTTGTTTATTAATTAGTGTTTTAATAACTCCTTTAACTTAAGAAACCGCACACACACCGCCAGATTAACAGGACTTTGAACTTACCGGACATTATATTCATTTCTCTGTATTTATAATTATTTCTGAGTAATTCCATGCACAAAAACTGAAGTAATTAGTAATTATTTGCGATGTAAACACTCATATGGAACGCCATCGTGCACAAAAACGTAGTTGTCGTCCAGAAAGGAAAAAGAGCAGCTCGTTTTATAGGCCAAAATTAGTCCAAATCGGCCCAAAACTACCCAAAACTTTAGCATTTTCAATTGATCAGAAAATATTTTTCCCATTTTCCCAGTCTTGTTCTCTACACACTCTGGTCCTGGTCTCGTCTCGGTCTCAGCTCTTCAGAGTCTTGGTCTTGTCTTGTTCTCTACACACTCTGGTCCTGGTCTCGTCTTGGTCTCAGCCCTTCAGAGTCTTGGTCTTGTCTCGGTCTCTACACACTCTGGTCCTGGTCTCGTCTTGGTCTCAGCCCTTCAGAGTCTTGGTCTTGTCTCGGTCTCTACACACTTCGGTCTCGGTCTTGTCTTGGTCTCAGCCCTTCAGAGTCTTGGTCTTGTCTTGTTCTTGACACACTTCGGGCTTGGTCTCGTTTCGGTCTCAGCCCTTCAGAGTCTTGGTCTTGTCTTGTTCTCTACACACTCTGGTCTCGGTTTAGGTGGTGTTGACTACAACTCTATTAAAATATGGGGCTTTTTTTACACACCAATTTTCTCCCTCTTCATCTGAACTACTTGTTTCGTCCCATATTAGCAGTGTGACACATTAGCTCTCTCATAACGACAAAAAAACATGATGTCCCTCTAAATGTCAACTGAGATAATTAGGCGGAAATTATATTGAACCTCAAGAGAATTGTGGCACGTCTCCCTTTTTATGCCTTGTTTTTTTTTTTGCAAACAAATATGACAAGAAAAGAAGAGCAAAACATGGCGACGCCGGTCTCCCCCCTTAGTGACAAAACTGCTCGTCTCTTCTCCAGCTGTCTGCTTGTCTTTGTACCAAGTAAAGCGATTGTGCATTTTTTTTTTTTTTTTTTTTTTTTAAGACGGGCTTGGTCCGCGGCTGACTCATTCCTGCTGAATCATTGCTTCTGTTGTTGTGACGCTCATTGTCTCAAGGACTCCATTGCGCCTTACCTTTTGTGCTTCTCAACAGAAATAAAGCTCTTATCCTTGGATGCTGCATCAGCCACTCTTGTTCGCCGTCTGCTGTTGTAAAGACCCCAGAGCCCTGCACGCAAGGACGAGTGTGGCCTGAAACTGAAATCAGTTTGGAGAAGAACAGGCCGAAGTTTGGAGATCTATATTTATGTAGAAATAAATAAACTTATCCTGCCAGGGCTTGGTCAGTATATAAAATATCGGAATCATATTGGAATCGGACGATTTCTTGCTTATCGATGCTTAGATTTGTCTGATATTTTCAGCGATACTGATGACACCTTTCTTGTACGTGGGAAAGGTAGCGCTTGTGCCAGCCATCCCCAGAGGTGGAATTTTATACGTCCCGCGCCTTCTGTCTTAAAATGTCTGCCGTTATTTTGTGCCAAAGTTTCGAGCACGCAGTGGAACGTTCACAAGCAAAATGTCTTGTCTCGTCACGCGTGAATCATTTTCAATTAAGGGCTTGTTTACACGTATTTAGATATTTTCATGAACACATTTTTGCACGTTTCTTTTTATAATTGTGGTTACACAACGTTCGGTTAAAAATTTGTCCGTACACTCTAGAACACAAAATGATTCCAAACTCGAATGCTTACCACTTGTCTGCGTCATGCCTGGCGCACACACACAGTAGAACTAAACGCTCCATCGCTTTAAGAAAACGGCGATTCATTTCTTTACACGGATCCACAGAATCCAGCGTTTTGAAAAATCTTACTTTGGCGGCCGTTATAAAAAATATTCAGCTGTGTTTACATGTAAACAAAAGGCCCAAATGTTAAAAAAAATATGTTTCTAAAAAATATCTAGATACACGTAAGCAGGCCCTAAATTGTGTGTTTGTCTCACTTTAGTGAATGTGAGCTCGCACATGGGCTGCGTCCTGAGCCGCATACTGCAGCACTTAATAGAATGGTAGGTAAGACGCTGTGATCATACTTTTCTATGCGGTAGTATGCATCTCAAGAAATAGCCGGGGTTGTAGCTTAACGGCTCTCTACTCACTAGGTAGTGTCACAAGCGCGGGAAGTGACCACACAGAGGAGTGACCACGCGGGAAGTGGCGTTTTCTTAAAATGTTGTGCACTACTCTCGAAAATATCTCGTCTTTACGCGCTCAACTCCGCCTTCTTCATTTATCGGCATCAGTTTCGGCAGATGCGTAAGCATGGAAAATAGCGGATATCGGCATTGGCCAATAATTCCCTTATCGTGCATCGCTAATGTACCTGACGTCTTTTACACTACAAATATCAGAGCACATGCTGTGATTTCATTAGTGAGAAAAAGGCAGCCAACTTTACCTCCGAGCAGCATGTCGGTGGTCAAATTTATTTTTCTACATTGCCGGTGGTGTCCCCGTCGCCGCGGTTACGGCCAGCGAGGCGCAGCCGTCTGGTGCAGGCCGGTGCAGTGGCCCTCTCCGCCCGAGCTTTCGTTCCTTGTTGATCCTTGTTTTATCAGGGTCATCGTCAGCTCGGCTCGGAGGAGGCACGGAGCCGTGAGTAATCGGGAGCGTGGGATTGTGAGAAACGTAACTTCGTGTGGATCCATCTGTCAACGCTCCCTGTCAAACGACGCAGGTCTGAGCCTGGAATGAAAGAGTTGTTAAAAAAAAAAAAGCAACCTGCTTCATATCGGCGGCACGTCCCGTAATGACTCGCCGCAAAAAATGTGCTCAACACATGGAGGAAAGCTCTGACCGTCTTTAGCGGCAAGAATTAATAATCTCACTCTCCTTCCATCCAAGCCTCGTGATGTTCCGAAAAGACGGATTGAACCGTATTTGTTCTATATTCTTTTGTCCAGAAAGCGTGCTGAGTGTGTTGTGGACTCTAAACACCCGAACAACAAGGCTAAAATGGCTCAGCGCTGATACACCATTTTGGTCCCCCCAAAAATCTACTTTGGCCTGCCTTCACCGACTCGTGTGTGCGTGTTTGTGCCTCCTTCTCAGCTGCACTTTACACGTTTTGATCAAAGGAATGTTGCGTTGAAATAGCTGCGTGGTGTCAGCGACCGCAGCTCAGATTTCCACAGTAGGGCTCAATTATGCAAGGGGGAAAGCCCTAAAATAGAGAAGTTTGGCCTGGAACTAATCCCTGTTCATTTTGTGGGATCTGACTCTCGAGTAGTGTTTCCATGGGGTAAAAATATAGGATTCTGCCAAAAAATACCATATGTTGTCACATCCCATGTGGGGAAAAGTAGGAATATTTTTGGCGGGATGTAATAATAACAGTGCAAAGTATTGTCCAGTGTCAGCGAAAAATAGATCCCTATATTTCTGCACATGGGAATCTGTTGGTCTGTTGGATGTGGCAGTATTTTATTGTGTGTTATGATCATAACACAGCAACTGCCCCTGTCATTACAGTATGAAATAATCTTTGTCACACTTCCTGGCTCCGAACGTTCTAGTCAGTGAAGCAGTGTAAGCTGCAGACGTAAATGCTTCCACGAAGTATGTTAATTGACGGACCCTCGTCCCTTCTGATCTTTAGGGAAATCGTGAAAGATGAGGTCATGGGTACCATTGTTTTGAAGTAGAGCAGCCAGGTACGCTACAATAACACTAGCGTGAGGACGCGGCCATTGTGTGAAACGGCTAAAGCAAACAGGAAGTGACGGTACACTGCTTCACTGATTAGAACATTGGGAAACAGGAAATGTGACAGAGGCGCATTACGGTCTGCCGCTGCATCGATGCAGGATCGTCCGCATCTGCATCGATTATGTGATTAGTTTCAACACCCCTACGGTAAAGGTACCACTGAGCAAACGGAACAAGATTACCGTCCCCGAGCACTGCTCCTCGTGCGCTGCACGTCAACTGCCCACTGCTCCTTCACGGTTGGGTCAAATACACTTAAATGAACTTTACAATGTAACATTCTCTTATCTTCTCTCTCTCTCTCTCTCTCTCTCTCTCTTTTCTTCCCCACCCCCTCGGTACTGCTCAGACGGTTCCTACCAGAACCCCTCGCGCTTGCGGACGCCGCCGCTGCCCCTGTCGCACTCGCACTCTCCCAGTCAGCAGCACGCCGCCTCGGTGGGCTCGCTGAGCCGCAGCAACTACACGCCGCGCAGCAACGCCAGCCCCGCCCCCACTGACAGCACCGCCGCCCCCGAGGGGCCCTCCAGCGGCCCCGACTCCGCCAGCGCCCACGACAACTGGCTCCTCAACAGCAACATCCCCCTGGAGACCAGGTAGGTGCCGGGGTCGAGACTTGCCCGTGGTCAAGCCGACTTCAATGTGCGATGTTAAACACCTGCAGGAGATGACTAGGTGATGCTGCTCCAATTAGGCTTGGGTTTTTGGAGTCTAAAATGGAACAGATTTATAGATCAGACGTTGAAAATTGGAATCAGGGATTTGAAACTAATATTTTACAGATTTTTGCCAACATTACTGTAGTCAGCATCACTTTTATTCAACTCAAAACATTTTGTAATTTTACTGCATTTAGGTTTAGTAACTTAAAATTACATTTTTAGTCAATTTGAAAAAATATATAAATAGCCAAAAAGATTAAATGAAAGCTAGCTTACAACATGCTAATCAAAGTTTTTTAAAGTATCTTATTTTTGTTTAAGTAAAATATATAGAAATAAGATAACTAGAAAATAAACAAAGTTTATTGCATTTGTGTACATTTATTTTTCATATTTGTGACTCTGCACGGCAAAACCGGTCGCTTGTCGCAACAGAGGTTTCCGAGAAAAACGAGCGTTTATGTTGCATGGGGTAAAATTGTGGATTTTTTGTTTTTAGTGTTTTGAAACAGTGGAAGGTCTATACTGTACTGTTGTGAATAAATTTAGCTGAAAAACACCCTTTCCATCCTAAAAACGTGACTTTCTTGAGGTGAGGAATTCAATTCCAGCAGAATGTTAAAAGTTTCTGTTTTGACCGCTCTACTTCAATATTTACGGTAAATCCACTCGTTGACTAGCGTGAAGATATTTCCGAATCATCTTCGCCTCCCGAAACAGTTAACCTAACGAGGTAGGCTATCCGTGGCTGTGAATGCATGAGCGTCGTAAATGCAAACGAGTCGCTGCATCGCACTAAGCTGCTTCAGGAGTGTTACGGCGATAGTCAATCTTCAAAGGCAGATTTCTCCGCTTTCACTTGGCGTGACAGGAGAAACCCGACTCCTTTTGAATGTTGATATCTCAGCTGCATAAGTCGTCCGATTCATTCCATATAGGTATCGTTTTGAAGCTTGATTTATGGCCTTTCATGAAAACATAAGTCAATTTGAAAATTTATGGTTGAAGCGACTGGTTTCTTGCCGGAGGGTCATGATTTATTGTTGCTTTTAAAGCAGTAATTTCATAATAACATTAAGAATGTTATTCTTTCTTTTAAAATAAGTCATTAATATTAGTTATTGCGGGGAGAAGGCAAATAATGGAAATAATTATGAAATTGGCTTGTTGCTGCTCAGAACAAAACAAAATAAAAGCTGTTGTGTTTTTAATCCCTGATTCAAACTCGCAAGTATGTGGAAGAATGAAACTGATCTTCGATCCACTTTTTTAGACAAATTCATTTGAGAGTTTAAAATCAGTTTAAAGTTAGACTGCACAGATCAGTCATGCTTTTTTAGGAACCCAGAATGTTTGCTTAACACATTGCGTATGTGACTGTAAATAAAGACAGACAAACCCAAGACAGACACAAATAGATTTGTTCATGGTTATTAATAAATGATTAATCTGTTGGTTCATTAACCAGAGAGAATGTTCATGGCTTTGCCCTGGCCTGCATCCTGACCGTTACTATCTGGAAGGCCAAAAGGCAGGGCCACTCCTGCATTTGAACCATGGGTTTGCTATGCAACAAGAGAAAAGCGTTGCTTTCGCTCCCAGTCCTTAGGCCGCGTCAGACCGGGGACTTGACACTCTTAGGAGAACGTGCTGAAACCCCATATAATCAGTAATTGCACTCGGGCACCTGTAGGGCAGCTTTACCCCTCCTCCACTCCAGCCTGGGGGCCTTATTTCTCTCCCATCAGCCTGTGCTTCACCCTAACTCTCCGCCAGACTCTTATATAAAGAAGATCAGTCAAGAGCCTTCACCAGCCGACCCGGCTTTTGCATGGTTCTGGATGCACGCCACGCAGGGCTGGTCTGAGATCAGGGCCATAAGGTTGAACTGATAATTATCTGTTTTCTTAACAAAACAAAATGGATGATTCCTTTATATCCACATTGAACAGGCCCTGGAAAATAAAATGTATTAAAAAGGAGAGATCCAAAACCCAGATGAAGAAATCATCCTGGTCCAGAAAGATGGTCTTAGCTAGAGCCATTTATGCTGGTCCATGAACTAGGAAAAAATGAAACTGCAAAACTTTCTGCAAGATTTATTTCAATATATATTACAATATACAGATTTTTTTTCTCAGCAACTCCAGTTGCACGAGAAAACCCATTTGGGAACAATAAATCATTCGGGAATAATTGGAGCCCGCAGAAATATAGAAAAAAATTTAGGATATGTTAGGATGCTGGGATGTTATCCAGTTAGATAACTTCACTTTTAGATTCCTTAAACTTAATCCACGCATCCTTAACTCTTCACTATTTAGAGTCTTGAACTTTATCCATGACCCCCCTAACTTTTACTTTTAGCTTCTTTGAACTTTATCCACGGGTTCCTTAACTCTTCACTATTTAGCTGCTTGAACTTTATCCATGGTCCCTTAACTCTTCCCTTTTTAGCTTCTTGAACTTTATCCACGGTCTCTTAACTCTTCACTATTTAGCTGCTTGAACTTTATCCACGGTCCCTTAACTCTTCACTATTTAGAGTGTTGAACTTTATCCATGATCCCTTAACTTTTCAGTATTTAGCTTCTTGAAATTTATCCACGGGTCCCTCAACTTTCACTATTTATCTTCTTAAACTCTTTATCCACAGTCTCAACTCTCTACCTCTTTTTAGCTTCTCTTAAACTTTTTCCACTGTCCCTTAACTTCACTTTGTTGATTCTTGAACTTTATCCATAATCCCTTAACTTTTCACTTTTTAGCTTCTTGAACTCTATCCACAATCCCTTAACTCTTCACTTTTTAGCTTCTTGAACTTTTTCCACGATCCCTTAACTCCGACGTCTCTTGTAGACTAGTCATTGAAAATAAGAATGAGGTCATTTTTTCTTTTGGTATCAAACATCAAAAAGAAGGCTGGTTCAGCTCTAGCGAGATCAAACTTACGATGTGTTTCGCTAATTTATCGCTAACCGCTTGCAAAACCAAGTGTAATTTGTAAAGTTTGCTTGTTCTGCCCAGCAATGATTTGTAAAAATGGCCATCATGAACCAGCCGAATTGTGCTGATGTCATTTACGTCTGCTTTTAAGGAGACCAGACTTAGAGATCCTCGCTCTTCTGGCCTCTTTTCTCTGAGTTGGTTGGGGATGCTCAGCACACTGAACCTTGCTGCTCTGCCTCAGCCCCAACTCTGTGACGGGCGCAAGGTTATTGTGTGAAGTGTGTCCATTCACCAGGAAAATGAATGTTAATTTCAGCTTGCGGAGGGACACTTAGCGACATAATGACTGATTAGGCGCCACGGATTTTCCCAAAGTTTAATTCTGGACCAGGTATTCCCAGAGGACGGGGGGAACAGATGCACACGCCAACCGGAAAAAGTAGGAGAGAGGGAGATGTCAAGGAGCTAACAACTAGAAATATCGGCGTTTCCCTTCTCTCCGAGAGAGAATGATCATATCTGGAAGTGCCAAGAAATTGGAACCAATGTGCCGCCTGTTGGGAAATGGAAGCACAGCTGCTTAATGTTCTCCCAGAGAGATTAACTGAACTACAGAAGGTGATCGGGTCCATTTCACGAATCCTCTAATCCCCCACCTTTCTCTCCTCTTTTCCTTATCACCCACTTCCCATCTCCTTACTCACTTTCTGCCTGGTTGCTCCAGCCTCTTGTTCATTAAAAGTTCAATTCATCTCCGCCTTTAAACAAAACTAACCTAGAATCTAACGGAAAGACAATGAGAAGAGAGTCGGCGATCTGGAACGGGGTGGAATTGGGGGAGGTTGTGAAATGGGAGGAAAACACGCCTTTTCTCTTGTTGAACCGAAGGTGCTGAGCCTGTCCCCTGCATGCCAATGGGTCATTTCTCCATTGCATTACCTCAGCCTTCCTTATGAACAGCAACTTTATGGCGGCGCTTGCTCACGCACGCGGCTCGAATAAAATAAAAAAGAATGTGGGCTCTACCAAGAGACTTTCCTCCTGAATCTTACAACTGCTTTATGATACTTTTTTTTTTTAACATGCACCTAAATTTCAAAATAGGACATGGCTTTATTTAATGGGGGATTCTGTCAGTATAATTTGTGATGCTTTTTATTTTTATGCATTTTTCAAGAAAGAAGAAAATGTTTGCTAACTGCAGTGGCTCGAGCTGAGAAGTATGAAATCAGGTAAGGGTTGGATGGTTAACGTGACACCTTGTTTCCTTCTAACCATGACCACAAAGGAGCCAGAATACTCTAATGTTTATCAGAGAGGAACAGGACTCGTGCAGAGACGGGCAGGGGTCGTACAATACAAGGTACATACTCGGGGGAGAGGGTGGGAACCACTCTTATAACTCAAAGAGCGGGGGATGGGGGTCACCCAAAACTCTGGCCAGCTGTGCTCTGTTCCATAAGGGGCTTGATTTGGATCTTCATCTGCCTCCGCCGTTATTCTCACTTGTCGTGTTAGTTTTTTGGTTTCGATTGCATGGCATGTCTCTCACTTCTCGCTTCATCTATTCCATCTCTCCACCTGTGTGTAGAAACATAGCAAAGCAGACATTCCTAGAGACTTTACAGGACAACTTTATAGAGAGATGGTATTCTGGCTGCGCGCTGGGCGCAGGAGGCTACGACGGCACGTTGCACGCCGAGTTGCCCGCTTAGTAGGATCTGCTTTTGCTAATGCTGGTAGTGGTATCTCAACGATCTCTTCATGTCCTGTTTTGTCTATGCCATTCATCGGCGCAGAAACTAACATTAACACGCCACTGTTTGCATGCCGTTGTCGAATGGAAATTGAATTGGTACGTCACCGCCTACTTGAGAAACTAACAGACTGATCAGACGAGCTAGTAAAGTTGATTTTTATTGATTTATTTTTGTTAACCGATTGGCCATTCATACGAAGATCCTCGGCACCTCAACTCGTCAGTGCAGCAGTCTTGGTTGGATTTGTCTTTACGGATATGTATCTACATTTACAGCTTTTTAACAGCTGCTCTATCCAAAGCGCTTACATTTTCTAAACAACATAAAAGGTTTTATTGGGGTAAAGGGTCTGCTCAGGAACTTCTAATGGCCTTTTATACCTCCAGAGATTTGAACCCCTTTATCTATGGTCAGAGGCTCTTATTGCAAAAAAAAAAAGTAAGGCAAGTAGGCAAAGATTTGAGAGCCCCAGCCTAATCCTGGAAAGCTTACAACCAAAAACCGGTAGTGCAGCGCAGTGTGAAAAGTTTGGCACTGGAGCCCTAGGGCCTCAACAGACTCTAGCATCACTCAGCCCACTGTGCCATCACCGAACTGTTATCTTGTAGCAAATGTTCTGATTAAAAGGATCAACTTGATGTAAAGGTTCTTGTTTGTTGGATTAAAATGCTGGTACTGCTGGAGGTAGGATAGAGCCAGATTTGAACAGACAACCTCTTGGTCTGTTACTGGATATCCCACCACTAGACCACCACTTGTAGAATTCGCTAACCGGAAATCACATGTGCACATGAAGAGGCTTTGGTTCTCGAAGAGCAAGGAATTGCCTCAGCCACAAGCCCAGGCGCCTGGTGGTACTGGTCCAACGCTTGAAATCATGTATTGGTGATCCTAAGTATTTCAGTTTGAATCTCAGCATCTAGCAAGGCCCTTAGTCCCTAGTGTTCCAGTGAGACTGCTCAGTGACTGACTGACTGACTGCTCAGTGCTGGCAGTGCTGGAGCTAGACTTGAACATACAACCCACAACTTGACCGCTGCTACTACTATTATTGACAAGAAATCACATGATTCACATGATGACAAAATGTTCAGATTTCAAGAGCAGTCAAGTGGGGTTAAGGGTCTGCTTTAGCGAGTGCTGGTACACTCTGGAGGGAGCCAGTCTTGAGCCCAAACTTGTAGTCTGTGTGTAGACTTATATCCTACCAACCACCACCAACAATTCTAGAAATATAGACTACCCTTATATATATATATATATATATATATATATATATATATATATATATTATATATATATATACATATATATATATGTCTGTCAACCTCCTGACTCACATCCCCTTCTTGAGGTGAATTAGAAGTCACCGCGCAGGCTCACATTAACAAGGATCCGCCGTGGTCACTCGTGCTGTAAATTAAATTCCATATTGATTCACAATTTCACTCCAGCAAGCCCTGGTGGCAGGAATGGTTCTTATCCCCCCCTCCCTCCCCTTCCACCAGGGCTCTGGGGTGGCCATGGCAACGGCTCCTGAAAATGCTTAGCGACAGCTGCACTGACCGAGCGCAAGGGGACCCGATCCCTCCGCCCTTCTACAAGCACCGTTTAACACTGAGGGCCAGAACCTTCCTCACTACACACTGCACTCAAACAGGTTTTTAAATATTTTTTAAAATCGTGGACTCACGCTAGTGTTGCGCTTTTGGCAGACACTTCCTGTTCAAGCCGGGCGGGACCTCGCCCATGTACTGCACCACGTCGCCCGGCTACCCCTTGACCTCCAGCACCGTGTATTCGCCCCCGCCGAGACCCCTTCCCCGCAGCACTTTCTCCAGGCCCGCCTTCAGCCTCAAGAAGCCCTACAAGCACTGCAACTGGAAATGCGCCGCGCTCAGTGCCATCCTCATCTCTGTCACCCTGGTGTTCTTGCTGGCCTACTTTATCGGTGAGTTCTAACTTCATCACGCTGTCCGAGCCCAAAACCGGAGCGGTTGTTCCGGAATGTCTGAAAGATGTGACAGAGTATTAATGAGAGCTGCTCTCGTGCTGGAATCCAGCTTCATTAAATAGATCTTGGTGCAATTCAGAACATTGTGCCAAATGGGGTTGGTGTTATTAAAGGGCCATGAAACATTCAATTTCTGAAAGCAAACTGTACAACATTAAAAAACAACCTTCAGGATGATTTAGTTGTGTACTTAGTTACAGTTTTCTATAAGTAGCTCAGATATGTTTCTGGAGATGAATTTAAGGTCTCGGCGAGGTGGAGAATTTAAGTTTTCTGTTCTCATTTTCTGGGACACCGGGTGAGTAACGGCTAGGGAGCTGCTCCTGTGATTGCAAGGTCACCGGTTCAGATCCCAGGTGGGTAAAGGTACCACTGAGGGAGGCCCCCATGAGTAAGGTACCGTACCTAAGCACTGTTCTGTCGGTATTGCCCATGTCAGCTGCCCACTGCTCCTACACGGATGGGTCAGATGCATTTGTATTAAATTGTGGCACTGTGCTGTTGTGTTCATGATGACCAAAATGCACTCACTCACTTTTACTGCAAAACTGTACGTAACAACATGCTGTAAGTAGCTTCACTTAAGAATGAGACACTGCTTCGTTAATCTAGAGTTTGTTCTCAGAAATTGAGAAGAAAATGATAAAATTCTATAGATTGTACTCTAGTGAAGTTAAACTCATCTCCATCTTGAACAAACGTTCACCTTTGTTTTGAAAAGAAGAACTCCATTTTAGTTACTTTTGTTTTCAAAGCATCAAGTTGGAAGATGAAACTGAAATGATAAAATTACATTTCTTCATTTTTGACAAAATATAGGTAAGCAAGTGACGTGAAGCTACTTACATCAAGTTGTACCAGAGTGCAGCTTATTTGCAGAGTACCAAAAAGTGTCTTCATTGTGCTGAATGTTGTTTATGTAATGTTTGTTCTCAGAAATTGAGGGTAAAGTGCTGATGTCCTGTATCTCCCAAAATGAAGCTACTTATTGTACCAAAGTACAATAAGTAGCTACATTGCGGCATTTGATAATTGTGTCCAAAAGTGAAGCCAGAGCTTCCGTGTGCCTTTAAGCTCGTCTGCTTTTTCACGCTTGTCTCTCTAGCATTGCCTCGTTCAAAGGGGTTTTAAAGCGCTTCAGTCTTTCTTCAACAGCGCCCTCGATCATTTATAATGGCTTTTCAAAAGGACGACTAAGCTGGGAGATGTACTGTTTGTGTATCCTGTTTGGACAGGCAATGCTTCTGATCTTACCTAAGCTTTCCCTTGTCACACTCAAAGCTCCTCTGCGTAGAGCCGTTAAGCTCGTATGTTGTAACACGTTTCTGCATATTGTCCTTCATGCTGCTTTTAGGAAGCAAGCGTCTGATTTCTCGCTCATAAAAAGATGGTTAGACGCTGTGTTCCTACACAGGATCAGCCTAGTGTTTGATAGCTACTGAGGCAGGTAGTTGCTAAGTCACTAAAACTAGATGATGCTATTCTAGCTTGCTAGAGGTTCATTAGCTGCTAAGCTAACTAGCATGCTTTGTGTGCGAGCTACTCAATGGACATGAAGTGTGACCATGAGTACAGTCCTGCTACTGATATTGGTGCTATTGATATTCGTAGTATGCTAGTTGGGTGCTCTGGAAGGCTATATGTTTGCTAGCCGTCAAGCTAGCTAGCATGCTTTGGATGTTAGTTACTGGCTAATATTTTGGTCACTTGAACTAGCAAAGCTGCAGGCTGGTTAGCTATGACTTTACTGAGCACTAAATTAGTTCCAAATGTTAACCGATGTCAATAGCATACTGTCTTCTTTGGTTGACTAGCACCCACAACGTGCTAATTAGGTGAAATCTCTTGGGTGTTTGTTAGCTGTTGAGCTAGCTAGTATGCTATGAATGTTAACTACTAGTTAGTCAAAACAAATGGTATGCTGCAGATATTGACCAATACTCTGACTGATGGAACTATAAAAAAAGGCATTGAAGTTTGTAAGGATTAACTGGCATCCTGCTGTTTTAGTAGCTAAAATTTGTATCATGCTGGTTAGGTGATGTTTCTCTTGAATGTGAGGTGTTTTTTTAGCTCTCAAGCTAACTATCATGCTAGGGATTCTAGCTACGGAATACACATGAAGTGTGGCCATGCTAGAAGTCCATTAAGGCAAAACCTGGTGATGCTCTTGAATGCTAGAAGCTTGTTAACTACAGAGCCTAATGTAATGATCATCTAGAATGTTCTAGAGCTGAATGCTGTAAATTTAAATGTGTTTCTTAGCTACCGAGCTAACAAACATGCTGTGGATCTTAGAAAATGCTAATTTTCTATGACGTGACTGATCGTCCTTCAACTCTTTCACTTTGTGTGTTTCCCTTTAAGACCCGCACCTGTGTACCATATAAACAATCCCACTGTTAAATGTAGCATCTACAGTACGCAGGGGGGCGGATATGAAATAAGCCAAAAATAGAAGAAGAGCGGGAAGGAGCACGAAGATCAGCTCGGCACCAGCACGTTCTCACAACGCTTTCCCATCATCAGCGAGATAAATAGCTTTGGCTACTTCATCATCGAGCATAACTATGCATCAGATGAGAAGGATGGGAGGATGATAAGAGAGGCATCATTTCTCCTCCATTTCTTCAGAAGAAACCATGGCAGCAAGCTAATGTGCATTTCTTACTGGCAGAGAAACTTGTATTTTACTGGCTCCTTCTTCTTGTTGTTTTTTGGTTTTATATGAGATCAGATAGTTATTTTAACGTAGGTTAAGCCTAGTCTTGGACAAAACTGTAGTGTAAGTGGAGATTCTCAACTCTAACTCAAAGCTAGTCTAGGCATAGGCTTAATCCTAGTCTGGGAAACTGGTCTGTAGGGTTTAAGCAGCTATTATAGCGACACTTTTAATTTGCTGAACAGTTAGTTTCATTTTATGTGATGTTAAAACAGTAGACACATGCTCACACACTCACACTCATAAACACACATGTACATACACTGATTTATATACGCACATGCACACTCATACTCATACTCACAAAACACACACATACTTAAATGCATATACACACATACTTGCATAAATGCACATATGCACGTGCTTACACACACACACTCACACACTCCCACATATTTTTGGAGGAGGATGTGCAGTTAGCTGTTTGCAGTGATGTTTGTCGGCCTTTTGTGCTGCGGAAAAAAAGAAACGCAGCGGTGATGGGCTGGAGCCGAGCTTTAAAGAAGCACGTTGACGACCGACCTCACCAGGAGCTCGGCGAAGACCGACAGACTGATGGGGCTTAATTACTCGGCGTAATTATTCAGCCCGAAAAATCAGGCCCATCTCCCCACGCGGCCCCAAGTAAACATGGCGGAAACCGTAGCTCGCCCTGAGAATCGCGAAATTCCAATCAAGAACAAGGGGCCACGTTTAATTAAAAGCTGATGAGAAAATATAGTTAATTTCAAGTGCAATTAATTATGGAGGTCTGTAATTGGAAACTCTTGCTGTGTTGTCTAATGAACCCAATTAAACCTCCTGACAGATGTTTTGACTCACATGTGTGTGAGCGAGGGGCGCGGGGAATGTGTGCGGGCGCGCGCCGGTGTGTGTTGCTTGTGTTTTGGTTGTATTTTACATGAAGCAGTCGAGCGCGAGCAGGGGGCGAGAGGAGGGATGGGAAGTCGGGAGGAGGGCGCTATTTTCTCAGCGGTGGCTTTCTCATTAAGAAGGTCATTATGTCCTCCACATCTGAAGGTCATCACTTTCCCTCTGCGTTCATTTCGGCTCACGCTGGGCGCTCGCACACTCCAGCCACGCTGCCCAGCCCGGAGTGAAAACACTCCTCCCCTTTCCTCTTTCTGGGTTAAAACACACCCACCACACACACACGCTCACGGATATTTAAGATGCCAGAGTGTCGCCATAATTCCAAATTTCACTTCCTGTTTCCAAGCTCATAATTCAATTTACCTTTACGGCATTTAGCAGATGCTGAAGGATTCGAACCCACGACCTCTTGGTCTAGAGGCGAGTATCCTAACCACTACACCACCACCTCTTATCTGATATACAAGTCAACATTTTGACTAGTTTTATTTCACGTAGCGACTCGATACAAGCAAATTTAGCAGCAGACTAAAGTGAATTAAAGTGGGTGGTTATTTGTCATTGTGAACACACCACAGCTAACCCCCGGAGAGCAGTGCTTGGAGACGGTACCTTGCTCATGAGTACCTGCGTACTATAGTGGCACCTTTACCAGTCCGGGACTTGAACTGGCGACCATCTCCCTAACCGTTACATTACCAACTGCCCCAAAAAGACAGGAAATGGACCAAAACGTGGTCAGCAACAAGAGACTGTTTGAAACGGGCAAACAGGTGTTGCACAGGTAGTTCGGAGCGAGGTCAAAAAACACGGCAAAACGCATGGAATACAATCTGAGTGACGTAGAGAGATTTGTTTGCAACAGAGCTGACAAAACTGCAACAGATTTAGAAAATAGGTTAGGCTTGTACCTTAACAGGGAAAGAAAGTTGAGACAGAAAACAGGGACACAGAGTTCTTAGAGTTACACTTAGTGTATTATGTCAGTCTTCTGAAAAGGGTTTGTGTTTTATATTAATAGTTGCTGTGGCTCATACAGGGCATGTACTAAAGGGAATTCTGGATTTGAACGTCTTAAACCCTGACTACATGTTATAAGACTTTTTCTTGTACCCGAGATAAATGTGACCCTCCACGGCAAAACCAGTCGCGTCGCAACAGAGGTTTCCGAGAAAAACGACCGTTTATGGTGCGTGGGGTAAAAGTTGGGATTTTTTGGTTTTAGTGTTTTGAAACAGTGGAAGGTCTGTACTGTACTGTTGTGAATCAATTTGGCTGAAAAACTTCCCCTTTCCATCCTAAAAACATGACTTTCTTGAGGTGAGGAATTCAATTCCAGCAGAATGTTAAAAGTTTCTGTTTTGACTGCTCTACTTCAATATTTACGGTAAATCCACTGGTTGACCAGCGTGAAGATATTTCTCCGGAATCCATCTTTGTCTTCCAAGTTCAGTTAACCTAATGCATGTAGGCTATCCGTGTGGCTGTGAATGCAGCGTAGGCTACCGTAAATAAGAACGTAGCCGCGACCGCACCAAGCGTCTGCGAGTGCTATGGCGATAGTCAACTTCAAAGGCAGATTTCTCCGTTCTCACTTGGCGTGACAGGAGAAACCCGACTCCTTTGAATGTTGATATCTCAGTCATATGTCGTCTGATTCATTCGATATAGGCATCGTTTTGAAGGTTGATTTATGCCCTTTCATGAACACACAATAACTCAATTTTGAAAATTTGCGACAAGCGTCTGGTTTTGCCGTGGAGGGTCACAAATCATTTATAGTCATAATATATTTTTTTTTTTTTTAACAAGGGTCTTGCTCAGCGACCCAGCGATGGTAGTGTTGGAGGTAGAATGCCAACCTGGGTCCATAGCCGAGTATCCTAACCACTAGACCACCACCACTTCCACTGTGCAGTTGCAGGATGCAGTTTATTATGCGAGTGAGTGATTATTTGTCATCAAACAGTGCACCTCTGCATTTACCCACCTATGTAGGTGCAGTACCCAGGGAGCAGTGCTCATGAGTACCTCAGTGGTACCTTTACCAGTACTTTTCCAGAACCAGCCGACTTCCGAATCACGAGGCCGACTGACTGAGGCCTAACTGTCAGGCAGGGCATACACTGTGCGAACTTTTCAATCGTTTAGTAAACCTCCAGTTCAAACTGTACGACTAAAACGCATGCGTTGAAAAACCAAAGCTCCCGAGTTATGTGCGCACACTGTACAGGCCGATGCTTGGATACGACCATACTACATGACACGTCGCCATGTTTGTGCTCTGCATTTCACTTCCAGTCCTGTGTTCGCGTAGGCGCAATAATGGAAAACCCACTAAGGTTCGGGGCGGTCGGCTCGTGGCCGAAACAGGTCTGATTTTCATCTGCCCATACGATAGCCGTTCAGGAGCTGGTTGTGAGGGGTTAATGGGTGCTCGTTACCCCATGTATACTACACAAGGCATGACGCATGATTAAACTGAAACACACGAGTGAAAAAACGGCTAAAAATCGCAGTGTAAACCCAGGTTTACACCTTTTCTAACACAGTTTTACCAGATTTTTCAATCGTGCGACTATTTTTTGGAGTTTCAGCATAATCGTGCATCGTGTAGTACCCAGGTTTACACTACAAGCTGCCCCAGCACTAAGTCTGAATCCCATTTTAGTCCTTGACCCTAACCCTCAGCCTTACACCTTGGCCCCTGCCATGGAGTGGCAAGAGGCAGGGGTTGAAATCTACCTCTCGGAATGGGACAATGCTTATAGAACGTGACGCGTCGTCATTAGTCTCCGGTGAGTTTTACGTAGGCAGTGTTTTTATATGTGTTTTTGCTGGATGTTCAGCATGCATCTTAATAATTCCATTATAATAATTCTGATCTCCATCACATGGGCTGTTGGCATTTTTTTGTGTTTGTCTGCAGCAAATTGTAGATGTATATTAGCGACACCAAACGAACATATTTCAAAAACAAAGTGTAGACAATACACCGCTTATTTGAATTTTCAGTTCCTCATTAACGGAGAAATTACCTACATTTGTACGTGTCTCTTTCGGATCCACAGCCATGTTACTGATTGTTTTTCGCAGGGCATTCTGGGAAATATCTCCTCTGAAAAATCTCTGTTTGAAGAGGTGGTTAGTCCTTCCTCTTCCCCCTACTGCTCTAGCTAAATGAGAAACGGGACGCCCTACCCCTATACAAGAACACGCTAAACAGAGGGGTAGAGCCAAGGGGTGAAATGGGATTCAGCCTCACAGTATTAATTGGATACTTTAACACACACGCCTACACACACACCCACATTCCCTCACTCACTCACTCACACACTCACTCGTTCTCCCTCTCTCTCTTTCTCACACTTTACCGTGTTGCAACAAATCATATTACGGGCCCACAGGGCTTACAAGGTCGTTACAACCAATCAGCCAAGCTTTTCATTTTCATCTGTGTGAGCTGAAAACAACACATGCTAAACCGCGCCTAAACCTTTCTGCACAAACACACACACACACACACACACACACACACACACACACACACACACCCAGCTATCCCTCATTCCCCCCCCCCACTCCTTCCTTCAGCCTCCGGGCCCCTCTCAGCCCTCCTATACTTTACCTGTTTACACTGTCAGTCTTACGCAGGCAGCTTTAAATCTGCTCTGTGTGTTCGGGGACCGGCAGCGTCGTCACGGCGAGGCCTCGGAATATCGACCGGCCGATTGTGGGCTAAACTTTTTGATATGACTGGTTGGTATTTATTTATTTTTTGCTCAAGGCTTGGGATTTGGAGTAGAAATAAAAAAAGGGGCTCGTCACTCAGGATCGGAAGAGACTGCAGCAGCCTTCAGAAAAGCAGACATTTAATCAGAGAATGGAGCGAGATTGCTCTTCACTGGTCAGTCCCTCAACCCCACCCCACACACACACACACACACAGAGGGAAAAGCATAAAACACAGCATAGAGAAATGATTTGCTCTTGACAAATTCCCCTCAGCTTTGCCGGGAAATTGAACGATGGTTGCGAGACTATTCTGATGCAGTGACCCGTGTAGATGCTGAGGGTTTTACTTTTCTTATGCTTTTGTTTTGAAAATTCCCAAAAATTAGTCAGTAAGAGGGAGGAAACATGTGAGACGTATTTAAAAAGTTGGGGCTGAGAACTCCCAAGCGGCTGGTATCGCATCATTTATGTGTGTGTGTGTGTGTGTGTAAAAGAGAGGGTGTGAACATCTGCCTCTTATTGTCAGTTAACAGCCAATAAATTAAATCTTTTTTAGAAGACACTCGGCTGATTTAATTGCTCGTTTATTAGAACCAACACCACGCCAGCTGCCCCTGACCGTGGTCATCCCTTGATCTGTCTTCTTTTTCCCTGATCTGTCTGCTCTCATGCCGAACAAAAGCTCTCCGCTGAATTTGTTTTGTATCTGATCGGATTTGATATTGATTTCAAGGTAATGTGTGTGTGTTTTATTTGAATGGCTGCTGAGATCCACCAGCACTGCTCCTCGGGGCGCTGGCAAAAAAAAAAAAAAAAAGCTGACCGCTGCTCCTTCACGGATGGGTCAAATGTACCGGTCACATTTCATTGTAGTCTACTGTGTGCTGTGTTCACAATGACAAATGATCACTTACACTCGCTGTAAAATCACTCGCTAATTGGACAGTGGTGGTCCAGTGCTCCAATATTTGTCTGTGAACCAAGAGGTGATGGGGTCAAGACCAGAACAACCACCACTGAGTTCTTGAGCAAGACCTTTAACCCCAGGTTACTCCACAGAGACTTCCCTTGTAATTATCCGGTACAATTTTTCAGACCTGCAGGTGCATATCTTGCACTTTCACACGTGCACATATCGGCGAAATTCTAGAATTGACAATTACGACCGGGCGGCACGGCAGCGTGGCGGTTAATGCTGTCGCCTCGCACAAAGAAGGCCTTGAGTTGGATCCCTGGGTCGGCTGGAGTTTGCGTGCTCTCCTCGTGTTTGTGTGATTTCTCCAGGTTCTCCGGTTTCCTCCCACAGTCCCAGAAAAGCATGCACTACAGGTTGATTGGTTACTTAATTGAGGTGTGTTGGCGTCCACCCAGGTTTGGCACCCACAGTCCGGTGCTAGGTTTCAGTTCCCACAACCTTGATAGGGAATAAACGGTTCCGAAAATGAATGAGTGGACATTTACGGCATATGTGACCCTCCACGGCAAAACCAGTCGCATGTCGCAACGGAGGTTTCCGAGAAAAACGACCGTTTATGGTGCGTGGGGTAAAATTGTGGATTTTTTGTTTTTAGTGTTTTGAAACAGTGGAAGGTCTATACTGTACTGTTGTGAATAGATTTGGCTGAAAATCTTCCCCTTTCCATCCTAAAAACGTGACTTTCTTGAGGTGAGGAATTCAATTCCAGCAGAATGTTAAAAGTTTCTGTTTTGACCGCTCTACTTCAATATTTACGCTAAATCCACTGGTTGACTAGCGTGAAGATATTTCTCCGGAATCCGTCTTCATCTCCCGAGTTCAGTTAACCTAATGCAGGTAGGCTATCCGTGTGGCTGTGAATGCAGCGTAGGCTACCGTAAATACAAACGTAGCCGCGACCGCACCAAGCGTCTGTGAGTGCTCCTTTGAACCCGACTCCTTTGAATGTTGATATCTCAGTCATATGTCGTCCCATTCATTCGATATAGGTATCGTTTTGAAAGTTGATTTATGCCCTTTCATGAAAACATACTAACTCAATTTTGTAAATTTGCAACAAGCGACTGGTTTTGCCGTGGAGGGTCACAGTTATGAAATGCTCTTGCTACTGAAATGCACAACCTCCATTTCCTAATTACCGGGACAGTCTCCCGGGAGCTGCTTGGTGTTAAGGGTCTTCCTCAGAGGTCCGACAGGTGGTTCCGAACCCTTCTAATCCTACGATCCCCATTACAGAGTTTCAGTCACTTAGACCTCTGCACCAGTGCGACCTCTGGAACCAGACCAGAACTGATTTGGAAATGTCACATCGTTAAAAATATCATCGAACCCCGCTACGGCAGGCCGGCCTGATCCGAAAGGGTTTGGCTGGAGCGTGGATCTGGCTCGGTACGCGGCCCTGTCCCCCTGCAAGAGAAGTGTCAGAGTAATTAGACGGCTAATGAGGGGACACACAAGCGGCCGCATTCAGCACACCATCCATTCAAGTGTCTAAGGGGAATTAATTAGCCATATGCTTCCTAATGCTCACGCCGTCTCTTTTTTTTTTTGACGGATGGGTTGAGATCGGCGCTTCCTCACCGCATGGGTCGCTACTCGGACCCGGACCCTCTCTTTACTGTCGTCCTTTTACGGTTATTTTTTATGTGTTTTTTGGATCGGACCACCTTGAACAGAGGCCTTAAAAACATGGAGTCTGGCATTAGCACTGCTGTAATGCGTTCCAAAGGGGGATAAATATGGATATTGAGAGAGAACAAAAGCGGAAAAGGTGGAAGGAGGAGAAGAAAGAAAGCGGGTGGAGAGAGATTTTGAAAAAGGGGGAAAAGTGGGGTAAATATGGATACTGAGAGAGGGAGTGAGAGAGAAGAAAGGAAGGTGAGAGAGAGAGAGAGAGAGGAAAAAGAGGAAAGAAAGGGGGAGTGAAAGGCGGTGAGAGAGAGAAAGAGAAAAAGGAAAGAAAAAATCAAATCAAATTAAGTGAAGGAGAGTGGAAAAGGGAGAACAGAGAGGAAGAGAGCTAAAGGACAGCAAAAAAAATGGAGGGAGTGTGGAAAATGGATGGATGGAGAGGGGATAGATATGAATATGGAGAGAGAGAGAGGAAAAGAAAGTGAGGGAGAGTGGAAAAGTGCAGAAAAGAGAGGGAGAGAGAAAGATGAAACAGAGAGCGAGAGAAAGCGCCGCTTTTGTGTGGATATTAAGAGAGGGAGAGATGGAAAGAATGTGAAGGGAAAAGGAGAAAGGGAGTAAAAGAGAAACAGGGAAGTGAAGAAAAGGGGGAATGTGGGAGGTTTTTTTAGATGGAAAGTGAGAGAAAGAAAAAATGCGGAACAGTGTAACAGAGGAGGAGAAAAAAGGGGAGGGAGAGAGAAAGGGGAAGCAAAAAGGATAGATATGGGTATGGAGAGCGAGAAGAAAAGAAAGACAGGGAGAGTGGGGTTAATATGGATATTGAGAGAGGGAGTAAGAGAGAGAAACGGAAGAGAGAGAGAGCAAGAAAGGGAAAATGGCCAAGGTGTGGGAGCAGGGATAAAAGAGAGGGAAAGAGAAACAGGGAAGTGAAGAAGAGAAACAACAAGTGAGGGAAACTGGAAAAGGTGGAGGAGAGGAGGATATATAGTGAGGGAAAGGGGGATAGATATGAATATGGAGAGCGAGAAGAAAAGAGGGTGAGGGAGAGTGGAAAAGAGAGAAAGATAGAACAGAGAGAGAGAGAGAGCGAGCAAGAGAAAGAAAGTGACAGATGTTGATATTTAGAGAGGGAGAGAGAGAGAGAAGAAAATCAAATGAGGGAGAGAAAGTGGGAAAGGGAGGAGACAGAAGGGAGGAGAGAACGATGAAAAAGAGGGAAAGGGGGAACAAAAATACGGTAGGGGCAAGATGGATTTTTAGAAAGAAGAAAAGAAAGTGAAGAGAGAAAGAGGAAAGAAAGAGAGGAAACAAAAATAGAGTGATGGAATGGGGAGTAGATTTGGATATTTAGAAAGAGAGTAAGAAAAGAAAATGAGAGAAAGAGTGGGAAAGGCAGAAAAGAGGAGGAGGAGGAGAGAAAGAGAGAGAGAGAGAATGTGGATGTATAGCTAAGTAGGGATAAGTAGAGAGGGGGGAAAGAGAGAGCGAATGGGAAAGAGAAGGGGAGAGAAAGAAAGAAGAAAAGAGAGGGAACAGCAATAGAGGGAAAGGGGAAAGATATGGATATTTGGAGAGAAAAAGAAAGTGAGGCAGAGCGGAAAAGGGGAGAAAAGAGGTGAGAAAGAGGGAGCTGAGAGGAAAAGGGCGGAGATGAAGTGAGGGGGAAAAGTGAGTGACCGGGTCTGAAACAGAGGGTGGAGGATAGAGGGCAGGGCTCCGAGCGCATCCTGAACGCGACTGTGGCTGTCTGGAGGAGGAGGAGGAGGAAGAAGAGGAGGAAGAGCCGTGTGAAACAGCCTGGGCGCTGAGCCTGCTCCCACCTGGCCCTGGTTAAAGCCGTTTAGGGAGCCTGCTGGTGATGCTGGAGGACCACCTTTGGGCCGACTCGAATTTCCACCCGCTTCGTAAGCCACTTTGCTGAACTCTCCCTCGGCCTTCTGCATGGAGCAGATACCAGCAGATACCAGGGCTGGCCTGAAGGAGACGAGAGAGGGAGCGCGAGGGAGCGCGATGCTGGGTTGTGTGAGGAGGAGATGGACTGCAAGTCTTTTTCCATTAAGGAGGAGGAGGAGAGAGAGAGGGAGAAAGAGATGGAAGAGTATCTGAGGGATGGACCTTATAGAGGAGGAGTGATTTTATTGATCAGAAGGTCACTGGTTCGAATCCTGAATCGGTGAAGGTACCACTGAGGTACTCATGAGCAAGGTACCGTCCCCAAACGCTGGTCCCCGGGCGCTGCCTGTGTCGGCTGCCCACAGCTCCTTCACGCTGTGGTGTGTTCACAATGACAAATAATCACTCACTTTCTCTTGAAGTTGGTAGCATAACGGTTAGGGATTTGGCCCCGTGATCGGTGGGTTGCCTGTTCTGTAAAGGTACCACTGTGGTACTCATGAGCAAGGTACCGCCTCCAAACACTGGTTCCCGGAAGCTGCCCACTGCTCCTTCAAGGATGGTCACATTTCGTTGTGGTGTGCTGTGCTGTGTTCAAATGACAGATACTTACTTATGATGGCCTCATGATGCAGAAGACAATATTTGACCGTTTAGGTGAAACCGGCCAATTTGGCTGTGCGTTGATGCGCGGGCGGCGCGGTGGTACAGTGGTTAGCTCTGCCGCCTCGCAGCGAGAAGGTCCTGGGTTCAATCCCCAAGGGTGCGTTTCCCAAAAGCATAGTTGCTGACATATTGCTAACTATGTTAGCAACACTATGTTAGTTGCTAAAGTACACTGTTAGTTGCTAACGTAGTTAGCAGCTATACTTTTAGGAAACGCACCCCAGGGCTGGCTCCCGCCTTGCGCCCGTAGGTCCCGGGATAGGCTCGGCCCCCCCACCACCAGCAGCAGCCCCGTTTGGGATTAAGTGGTTTGGATAATGAATAAATGAATGAATGAATGAATGAGTGAGCTGATGCGCCAATACTGCATTCAACTTACTGTTGTCAGCAGAGAGCCGTAACGACGGAAAAAGACTAAAAGAGAAGAAGGTAGGAAGAAGGAGAGAAGGGAAATAGGAACGGATGGCGTGAGAGAGAGCGATAAAGCAAGAAGGCGATTGAGATTGGGAAAAAGTCAGGAACAGAGTGAGGAAAAGGAGAAAGAGAGGCAGAATGAAAATGTAAGAAAGCAACAAACCAATGAGTGAATTAAAAGCAAAATCCAGTTTTTAAGTCGTTTTTCCGTCCCGACTTATTTACTTCCACGCCGCCGGTCTCCTGCTCGTCATTCTCTCAGAAACCCAGAAATCTGCCCCGATGCAATCAGCAAAATACACCCCACAATTTTCCAAATGGCTATTGATTGGGCTTCCAGCTTCTATGGCAACCTTCATCAAAGGCCCTCATCGTTTTTTTGGGAAGGGGGGCTCCAGATTTCCCTCGCAACTCCCGCACGAGCGGGAGGGGGAATAAACGCGGGGTGTAGCTGCCTAGCACGGCTGTAATTAATGGACGAGCGCCGAGCGGAGAGCCTTGCCGTGGCGGCTCTTCGTTCATCACCGCTAGTTTGATCCGCAGGCCGTCGGTTCAACGTTAATCCCTTTTAAAGCCGGCAATTTGAGGCGGACGCCGTCTTCGGGATCATCGATTTTTACAGCATCTAAAGAAGGGTGAGTGCTTATCATAGCCGGGGCTCGACCAGCTGAATTATGGGAGTTCTTTTTGTTTGAATTTCGCCGGCAAAAGCGAAGCGTGGGAGTAAACTCCGCCGCCGCCCCGATCGGTCTCGACGTCTTTTGTTGGGTTTCGTTATTAACGACGCAACGCTACAACCGGGCCCTGCCTGCCTTCTGCAGATTAGCACAGGTCTAAAGATGCCCCTGGAAGATTGTACCCACATGGAACGCTTCCAGACAGAATCTGCAGGCTGCGTAGATATTATTAGTGTGATTATGCGGCTCGTGTTTCTTAATGTTGTGAAATTAAATGCGCTGGACGTGTCGCTTGTGTAATTTACAGTACATCAACAGCATATGGCAGACGCTCTTATTCAGAGCGATGTACTAGGGGTGTATTGTTGCCGCCAATTCATCTCTGGCAGTCGTATCGTAGCAGACTTTGTGACATTGGCAAACGTCGAATGGTTGTTGATTGAATTGATACTGTATCATGGTGAAACCTGTGGTTTACATTATATACATCGGTACTTTATTGTCCACCAAGCAACCTGAACCAGAACCTGAACCTATATCAGTAACTGCTGTTTAACATTAACGTGAGGATCTCTACTCGATGTTCATGTCGTTTACTACATCGCACGTGGAACAAGCCGAGATCTGTTGAGTATATTTGAGTATATTGCCCGCCCCAATGTAGTTTCATCACGATACAATATTACATCATGTACATTTAGAGCATTTAGCAGACGCTCGTACATTTCCTAAAGTCAGGGGCAGTTCCCCTGAGAGGAACTTAGGGTTAAGGGTCTTGCTCAGTGTTGGTAATGCCAGTGGTTGGATTCGAACCCATGACCTCTGGTCAGTTGTATCGATTATGAGGACAAACTATTTGATGTCACAAAATCAGCAGTACTGTTAGTTGATCAATATGAGACAACAACATATGGGTTACACTCAGTCACTTCTATTCATATTAAATCACAACTAAAATATCATTTGCAATTTTTATTCCCAAACTCAACCGTATTCATAAAAAAGAAAGAGTTTTCTCTTTTCACTGAAATCAGTTCAAGCTGTATGATGTCTGATGGTAGTTTTCATTTTAGATCAGTGCTATGGGTTCGTCGATTATTGAATTGATGTTTCGAGGTATCGTTCACTCCTTGCATAAGTGGTCATGGCAGAACAAGAGGTTAACAGGAGAAAAAGGTCAAAAAAGACATATGTGACCCTCCACGGCAAAACCAGTCGCTTGTCGGAACGACCGTTTATGTTGCGTGGGGTAAAATTGTGGATTTTTTGTTTTTAGTGTTTTGAAACAGTGGAAGGTCTATACGGTACTGTTGTCAATAAATGTCGCTGAAAAACTTCCCCTTTCCATCCTAAAAACGTGACTTTCTTGAGGTGAGGAATTCAATTCCAGCAGAATGTTAAAAGTTTCTGTTTTGACCGCTCTACTTCAATATTTACGGTAAATCCACTGGTTGACTAGCGTGAAGATATTTCTCCGGAATCCATCTTCGTCTCCCGAGTTCAGTTAACCTAACGCAGGTAGGCTATCCGTGTGGCTGTGAATGCAGCGTAGGCTACCGTAAATGCAAACGTAGCCGCGACCGCACCAAGCGTCTGTGAGTGCTACGGCGATAGTCAACTTCAAAGGCAGATTTCTCTGTTTCTCACTTGGCGTGACAGGAGAAACCCGACTCCTTTGAATGTTGATATCTCAGTCATATGTCGTCCCATTCATTCAATATAGGTATCGTTTTGAAGGTTGATTTATGCCCTTTCATGAAAACATAATAACTCAATTTTGAAAATTTGCGACAAGCGACTGGTTTTGCTGTGGAGGGTCACGTAAGTGGTCATGGCAGAACAAGAGGTTAGCAGGAGAAAAAGGTCAAAAAAGACCTATCACCCATGAATGCTTGCACGGCTAATAAGGAATAATGAGTTTCTTTAGTAGCTATGCACGTGTTTTATTTTTAGATATGATGCTGTCTCTGGGTAGAGCCCCTTTCAGCATCTCGGGCAGCTTGCCACTTGAAAACAGATTCCACGAGGGCCCTAGCTGGAGGTTTTATCCTCCTCGGCTTGTCTTTTTATTCGTTGTAGTCTTTCATCACAGGAAGCGCTAGGAACATAATCGTTTGAGCCCGCTGTCACACGCAAATCAAGATTGATTGAACTTTTTCCGAATTACAGCAGCCCGACGCTTTCCTCTGCCCCCCCCTCCCCAAAACACTGTGACACCAGAATAAATCATTCGTTTAGACCCTCTCTCACCTTTGTCGAGACAAGACGTTTGCGGCGGAGCAAAACAAATACGCTCTCTCTCTTTCTCTCTCTTTGGCGTGATATTGAGTCGAGCGGAAAACTAATTTTGCCTCAGAATTGTCACTACAGGTTGTCAAGAGGGTGTGCGGTAGCGCCCGACTCTTGCCTAAGTTGAAAGCAATCGCGGCCTGATGAATAAAAAAGCGGGCCTTGAAATGTGAGTCAAAGCGGCCCAAGAATAATGTTGGAGGGATTTAGAGACTGGCCTGAGCTGTTCTTCTGAATCATCCTCTTCTTTACGTTTACGGCATTTGGCAGACGTTCTCATCCAGAGCGACGTTCGTCGGCGATTTGTGGTTCACCAGGGAAACCTCCTCTTCATTCTTGTAAACCCCGACTTCAGTCAACATCTGCTGTTCAACCGAGTCACTGCCAGCTGAGGTGCAAACCTTTCCAAATCCTGTCAGAAACACTTCTACTGAACCTGAACTCTCCCGCTGCCTTCTGCACGGTCCAGATACTAGGGCTGGCCTGAAGGAGAGCAGAAAGCGAGGGGTTGGGCTGCAAAGTCTTTTTTCCTTTATAGGTGAGAGAGGGGAGGATGCGAGAGTATCTGAGGGATGGACCTCACAGAGGAGGAGAGATTATACAGGGGTTGGGGGCGATGCTGCAACCTGTGTCTTCAGGTGAAACTTTCTGGCCGGGTGTTGATGCACCAATGTTACGGTGAAAAGACAGAAAAAGATAAAGGGAGGAAAGAAAGAAAGAGAAAAAAAAAAGAAAGCATGAAGGAAGGAAAGCATGAAACGAAAGAAAGAAGCCATAAATGAGAGGCAAGAAGAAAGAACGAATGTTAAAAGGCACAAAGAATAAAGGAAGAAAAACGAAAGGAAGAAAGAGAGAAAGCATGAAAGAAAGAAAGAAACAATGAACGAGACACACAAAGAAAGAAAGAATGCAGAAAGGCACAAAGAAAAATTGAAGAAAGAAAGGAGGCAAGAAAGGAAGGGAAAAAACATGTATATATGAATGATAGAATGAAAAAAGACAAAGAGTGAATAAAGGAAGAGGCAAGAAAAGGAAGAACCCTAAGAAACAATAAAAAAAAAAAAACCCAGAAAGAATAAAGAAAGAGGAAAGGATGGATTGATAAAGAAAAAAGATAGGCAAAAAGAAAAGAAGGGAAAAAGAATGAAAGAAAAGAAATAAGAAAGGGAAGAATAAAGGAAGGGTGAAAGACCGCATGAAGCCAATAAAGAATGAAAAAAGAGGAAAGGAAGTAATAAAGAATAAAGAAAGACAATTAATAAAGAAAGATAGAAAAGAATGAAGAAAGAAAGGAAAAGGAAGAAAGGTAGAAAGAAAGAAAGGAATAAAGAGACACAAAGCGGTATCGTAGCAGGCTTCGTGATATCGGCAGATGCTGAATCGTTGTGTGTTGAGTCGATATCGTATTGTACCGTTCTTCAAGCTTCTCCTTGAAGAAGAGACGGGCGTTCAGCTGGTGTTTGAAGACCCCAAAGAACTCAAAAGATCTGATAGCAAAGGGGGAGTTGGGTTTCAGGAGTCTTGATGCATGTCTTTTGAGTAACTGGGGGTCGAGACGTTCAGAGCTTGATGTTCCGAAAGGATGAGAAATTCCACACCTGGTTATTTATACCGAGAGCTGAGCAGCACCGGCAGCGGCAGCGGCAGCACCAAACCTCAATAAGAAACGCTTCGATGCCTCTGCTTGCCACGTTCACTTTTTGTTGTTGCTGCTGCTGCTGACCAGAGAGTTCTGGAACATGCTTTTGCCCATCTAAGCTGCTCGTGTCCTTTCTCCTTCTGGTGATCCATCACGGTAAACCCCTCCTCCTTTTCCCCCTCTTTACTCTCCAGCTCCCTAAGGTTGCCCCTTTTCCTGACCTTGTGAACTATCAGCACATCTTCCGGTCGCGTTCACACATTCATCCCGGCTTCTTCTGTTCCCTCCTCCTGCTGACTTGATGGTTTGCTTGTCTTGCCCAGCTCCAGGGAGGGTGTGATGAAGGGGCGGGGGCGTGGGTTATTAGTAAGGTAATTGGGATGTGAAGAATAGACTCACCCCAGGGGCTTTGGGCTGTTCACACTGTCTGTAGTTACAAGGCTGTTTTTGCCCCCCGAGGGTTTTGGTGTTGGGGGGAGTTTATGGCTCTTTTGGCTTTCTGCCAGTTCTGTGTCAGCATTTAAACTCTATTTACCATTTGCCGGTTAAAGTCGACGGAATTCCCAGAGTTCCCCTTTGTGCTTAAGGAAGATGTCCTGAGCAAAAAAAAACAAACAAAAACGTTGTCCTCTCGTGAGAATGGGGTGTTTGTAGAAGTGGGCACACTGACTTTTTTAAATGTGGAACCCTAACAAAATGGCCGAGAGGTGATAGGTGTGTGATGGTTGCCAGGTGGTCAGATACTAGGGCAGGGTTCAAAAAATCGATTCACCGATCAATATCGATTTTCGTTTGAAAAATACGATATCGATTCAAAAATTCGCGGATCGATCTTTTCCTGCGGCTATGCACTACTTCTCGCGACCGCGCAAGGAGAGCTATAAACACGTGAGACCAGCGAAACCGAAACCAAATAGAGCCATGGCTGAAGCTGCTCCGCTCGAATCACCGTCTGGCCTAATTTTATAACCAAGCAAAACTAGTATTGACGAAAAGAAATCTTTAAATAAATCGATATCGAATTAAATCGAGAATTGAATCGGCTCATGACCTTGTGAATCGGAATCGAATCGATTCAGGAAATCAGCATCGATACCCAGCCCTATCAGATACTCGGTTACTGGTGTTGAGGAAGCTACTTGGGGATGCACCGATACAACTTTTTCAGATCCCGAGTACCGATCCGATACCAGTTTTTAATGAATAAGAGGTGCATTTCTCTGTGAGGAGGAGACTGAGATTATTCTGTCACGCTTAAAGGACAACTTTGGTGTTTTACACTTAAAGCTTTGTTTTCTGACAGTTCATTATTTCGTTGTGGTGCACTGTGCACTGTGCTGTGCTCCGTTTACAATAACAGTAATCACGCACTTTCAAAAGCTACAGCATTTTAAAAGTGTCTTCCGTACTTGATAAACTGGAAGATGTCGTTCATTTAATTCATTTTACTTCGTTACTCCCCAGCATTGCCAAATCTGACTCGCTCCTGTTTCCAGCACTTACCACCACCACCGGCACCTTGAACACGACCTTTAACCCCAAACTTACTTAGAAAATTGCAGTCACGTTGCTCGTCACACTTGTATTGACGCAGGTTTATTTTCCTCTCCTACAGCCATGCATTTGTTTGGGCTGAACTGGCACTTGCAGCCGCTGCAGAGGCAGATGTACCAGCTGCCGGAAGAGAACACCAGTGGCCTGTCCATCCCCACAGACCTGGGCCTGCCTCCGCTGGGCAACACCGGCCTCGTGCTGCCCGACCGCAGGGGTAAAGACGAAGGTATGTACAAGGGATCTGGCTGTGTTCTCGTCTGCGTCCTTCTTTTTGCAAAGCCACCGTGGCCAGAACGGGACCAAGTCAAAGGTCACCACGGCATGCGATTAATCAGAGTAAATTTAAATGTTGTATTTATATATATATATATATATATGAGCTAAAAGCTGAGCATTTGCTCAAATTGGAAAATGAACTAAGGCATTGAAAATGAATGAGCTAATTCCAGTGACAAAATGCTCAGATTTTAGTTTCTCTCTCTCTCAGGAAGTTTTAAAGTGACCCTTTTGTGAAGAGCGGTGATTTTGGGGAAAATATTGAAACCAGAGTTGGGAATGTTTCACTTCATCTGGAAACTAACGTATGAGCCTGGCTTTCTGTATATTTGACATTTACTCTTACCTCATGGCTGTAGCTTTTTCCCCGCGTTTACATAGATTCAGGATGTACAGGGCAACGGGTCATGCTCATGTCCCATAGCATTATAAACCAGATTTGATTCGACCCGGCAAGCGGGGTCCAAGCGAAAGCAAAAGTCACGAAAAGCAGCAGTGATCATGTGCAGTTTATGTGTATGTATATGTCATAGACACACACCTCCGTTTTTGCTGATGTTTATGACTTAGGATAAAATCACACAACTACATTAATCATATCAAGAGTTAGAGCATAGAACAATGAAGTGAAATGACGTAGGAAACAGAATTAAAGATGTGAATAGAAATTCGTGACTTGGTAGTGAAACTTTTTGTTGTGACAGCTTCAGTAAGTTGTGCATATGAAGAAACTAACCTCTAACAGCATTCATAAAGGAATTGGGTGGTTTTCAGTAATTTTATGTAAATTATAAAAGCTCTTATGACTTCACATATATTTATGTAGTGTTTGAGCACCCCTAGAGGTCAAAATGCGTCTTGCTTTGCTATAGCGCCAATTATAGGTTGATCACTATGCTTTTTGGCCTGTGCTGAGATGCACGCAGTTCATACTTGCTCAAAAAAAACAAGCATCCTGCAACTTTCTGTTTTGTAGGATGATAATAATAATAATAATAATAATAATAATAATAATAATAATAATAATAATAATAACAATAAAGAAACAGAACAATAACAACAGGCTTCCATAGCATTTTGTGTTTGGATTCCTAAATGTATAGCAGTTCTAATCACTACGTAAACTGCTTTCCCTTCAGCTAATCACTGTCTAAGTTCTGATTCTTAATTCTCTGTCCATTTGTGCTCATTGAAAACCAGAAAGTTGGAAGAAATTTTTTTATTTGAATTGGCTTGAATCAGCCCTAACAAACACACACACACACACACACACACACACACACTCCAAGTGAAAACTTTCTTTGCTGCCAGCTGAACTTGTGTCCCTTAGCTGATCCAAATCCTCTCACGCCTTCCAAAATGCCCAGCTCATTTCCTTCCGGAGTCCCGCCGAACGCTGGCCGTCATTATAACGTCTTAGTTCTGATTTTTCAAAAGTCTTAACCAGATTCGGGATTACTTGGCGTCCGGGTCCACGCTGCGCCCGAGTCTTGGCCGCTCGCTCGCTCCAGATCTGCATTGTAATCCAAAGGAGGAAAAAAACGGAGTTGCCGGAGAAGTGGAAGGGAGTTATTTGTTCCCGGAGCAAGGGATGGCGCAGCTACAGGGAGCGGGAACCTGGGGACTCGGCCAGGATTAGAACTCGTGTCCCGTCCAAAAAGATGTAAAAAAAAAAAAAAAAAAAGACACGCCGTCCTTTCATCTCTCCGAACTAGACTCGAGTCTTCTTGGCAGCGGAAGAAAGCCGGAGCAGACTCCCGCTGTAGCACAGACGAGCCGAGCGGTCACCAAAGTTTGCAGTCCGTCGCTCTCAAAAAACAAATCAAAACGGGGCTTGGTTTCAGTGTTTCTTAAATTTAAACCCAGAACCAACACTAACAAAACATTTCTCAATATTTTTCAATGTTTGGTTTTGAAATCAACATTTCCAATGCAAAAACAGCATGTTTTCCAATGTCCTGTTTTGTGCTCAACTAAAAATGGATTAAAGGGATGACATGTTCGATCATTTTCAAATTAAAGGCAAAAATCAAATCTGCCCCCAATTATTTTGTTCAGTATTCACTTCCAAAACCCAAAAAGGAGGAAACATATTACGAATAATAATGAAAAATTTAAATTAAAACCAAAATCCAATTTTTAAAAAATATTTGTTTCCAAAACCAAGAAAAGAATATAATAAATTGTTTCCAGATTTTCAGTTTTGCAGTAAAATAAAAATAGTCAAAATGGAAAATACAAACTCATTAGTATCACTTTTTATTAAAACCAAAACTGAAAAAAGTGTTTCTTAAAATTTTCCCATCTAAAACCAAAATGAAAAATCAATGAGTCAGATTTCAGATTTCCTGTTTTGTTTTAAATAAATAAAATAAATGTTTAACATATTTTCCCAATATTTGTTTCCAAAATTGAAATGAAAAATGAATGTCATTTTCTCTGCTTTGCTCCAGCTCAAATAAAAATGGATAAAATGCAGAACACGCACGACTGTCTTCATTTGTTAGGATTTTCAATTAAAACCCACAGCCAAGGCCCAAAAACCATCTATAATTAATATTTGTTTCCAAAATTGAAAAGCAAAGGCATGAATAACAAGTCCTTTTATGATTTCCAATTTCTGTTTTTTTAATCTAATAAAACAGAAAACACATTATTAATCTCTGTCTTAAATTTTAAAAAAATCAAAAACCTTTTTTCTATATTTATTTCCAAAACCAAAATGATGAGCACAAATATATATATATATATAAATGAGCCATTTTTTGTTTTTCCTTTTTGGTGCTTAAGTAAGAAATGGAATGGCTCATCAGCGAAAGAAAGCCGTTGCAGGCCGATGAGGCGTATGTTTCACAAAAGTTTGCTCTCCTCCACTTTCCAAAAACAAAACGGGGCTCGGTCTCGACTCCTTCGCGACGCTACGGGCCTCTGACTGGAAGGTGGAAGATGGCAGCCATTACCATATAGATGAGTCGCCGAGTCATCCTTTTTCATTTAGCGGACGGCGACTCGGGGCCGGTGCGGACCCCTTGCCGGTCGGCATGTGAGTGACAGCTGCTGCTGAAGGGAAATCAATAGGTTGGGCTTTTTAATTCGGCCTTACGGAGCACAGCTGTCACGCCGGAACCCCGAGCCATCGCTACAGTGTCTTCTGTGCATACGCCTGACTTTCGCAAGAAGGCCGCCTTCGATTCGATCTCGTCCTCGCCTCTACGAGACGCCAACTTCGGCTGTTCCTTAATCAAAACCAACGAGATGTTTTTCTCAGCCAGACCAGACACTCTGCGTATCATCAGTTTGTAGGTTTTTCAAGTTTCAAAAAATCTAAATGACAAAGTTGGATAACGAGTCGTTTATTACCGATTTCCAATTTTGTGCTCAAACCAAAAATTACACTCTGATTGATAAGTGCAACCTGGCATTCGTTCATTTTTCAAATGAAAACTAAAACCCACTTCTTTGCACAATATTCATTTCCAAAAGTGAATTTTGGGTGTATGTTGGGACACAACTGGTGTAATCCAGAAGTGGGTCTGTGCACGTGATGGCCAACAGATGTTCGTCTTAAATTCTCAAAAAAGGGAAACAACCTCATATGTGACCCTCCACGGCAAAACCAGTCGCTTGTTGCAAATTTTCAAAATTGAGTTATTATGTTTTCATGAAAGGGCATAAATCAAGCTTCAAAACGATACCTATCTCGAATGAATGGGACGACATATGACTGAGATATCAACATTCAAAGGAGTCGGGTTTCTCCTGTCACGCCAAGTGAGAAACGGAGAAATCTGCCTTTGAAGTTGACTATCGCCGTAGCACTCACAGACGCTTGCTGCAGTCGCGGCTACGTTTGCATCTACGCTGCATTCATTCAATTAATTCACAACAGCACAGTATAGACCTTCCACTGTTTCAAAATACTAAAAACAAAAAATCCCAAATTTTACCGGACGCAACCTAAACGGTCGTTTTCCTCGGAAACCTCCGTTGCGACAAGTGACTGGTTTTGCCGTGGAGGGTCACATTTTTTCTTTTGTTGAAGTAATTTTACGATCATAAAACAAAAAAATGGCCCATTATCTGATTTTCTTTAGGGTGATTATTTAGTAAAAGGTTTAGAAGATGCTTTTATCCAGCGCGACTTCTGTTTTCTGGGATTCTGGCCGTCGTCGCCATAGGGCTGGTACGAGTCGCTGTTGTATTTTTGAGAGCTGCCGAGCCGAAAACGAGGGTGGCGTAATCGGTGCTGACGTGTTGACGCGATATCCGAGGCGCTAAATTGGAAGGCGGGAGAGCGAGTCATGTCTCTCTGTATCCAGCGCATCACAAACGATACTTTTTTTTATCCCGGCATCTGCCATCTGCCGTCACCGGCGCCACCGCAGCACTGCCGGTTCCTCGAGGCTCCGTTTTCACTGGCGTCTGATGGCATCGCCGTGGCAACAGAATCTGGCACTGGTACTCGCCCGAGCCGACGCTGCTGCCAGGAGAAGACGCAAAAAACCGCGAAACGAGTCAGATTTTATGCGCCGCTCCCAACCGCTTAATCCCTATCAGAGTCGTGGGGACCGGAGCCTATCCCGGGAACTTATGGGCGCAAGGCGGGGACCAACCCTGGGCAGGCGTCAACACACCGCAGGGCACACACACTCACACAATCACACTCTCACTCACACTTTACAAGGCCAATTTAGAGTCGCCAATTAACATATATCGCATGCTTTCGGACTGTGGGAGGAAACCAGAGCACCCAGAGAAACCCATGCAGACTCCACACAGAAAGGCCTTACGGCCGACCCGGGGGTCGAATCCAGGACCTTTTCACTGTGACGCCGCGGCGCTAACCACTGCGCCGCCCTGACACCCCCAGCTCTGTTCTAATAGAGAGAATACACACAGTTTTTTGAACAAGATATCTATATGGCTGTATTCAAAACACGTCCTACCAAAAATGATAATATATAAGTACCAATCATTATTATTTTCTTGTTTTTGTTGTTTCAGTCTCTACCGTTAGTTGTCGCCACAGCGGATCCCGTTTTATTACGGTTGTGTTTCGAATATAGCCCTTTTTCATATCTCTTTAGAAAACAGAGCGCCGCATTACGGCGTTTTGCAGATGCTCTTATCCAGAGCGACGTCCGTTTCCCTAATTTCAAGGACAGTCTCCCCCCTGGAGCAACTTGGGGTTAAAGGTCTTACTTAGGATCCCACTGATGGTAGTGCTGGTTATACAATTGGAATCCACCACCTCTTGGCCCAGAGGCGAGTGTCCTGACCACTAGACCACCACCTTTAACTGTGTGATAACGCATTTTATTTGCTGCAGGAGATTTATGTTAACGTCGTATCAAAGCCGTGCAGGCGAAGGACTTGACTGCGAACGGTAACATATAATGTCACAAAATGAAATGGACACAATTCGGCGTAACGCAGGCTCTTTCGCCGCACTGGACGGGATTGACATGAGGATGAATGAAGATAAATGCAATGTGGAGGTTGCATAACGGTAGGGTGTTCGCCCCGTGATCAGAAGGTCACAGGTTCGAATCCAGGGCCGGTAAAGTTACCACTGAGGTACTCATGAGCAAGGTACCGTCCCCAAGCACTGCTCCCTGGGCGCTTGTTAGCTGCCCACTGCTCCTTCACGGATGGATTAAATGCAGTGGTCACATTTCATTGTTGTGGTGCACTGTGTGCTGTGCTGTGGTGTGTTCACAATGACAATCACTCACTTTCACTTAACATTATCGGGAGGTTCGAATGCCAGACCGGTAAAGGTAGCACTGAGGTACTAGTGGTCAAAGCACCGTCCCTAAGTACTGCTCCCCGGGCGCCGCCCATGTCATCTGCCCAAATTCAGAGACAGCATTGCGTTATGGTGCACTATGTGCTGTGCTGTGGTGCGTTCCCAGTGACAATGCGAAGCAGTCTGATAATAGAGACTTTGTTTTATACCTTTAGACGTTTTCCGCTCAAATTAAAAACACAATCCCTTTATAATAACGATGAATGATTTTTTTGCCAGGCAAACTGGACAGCTTGTTTCCGGACGACAGCTTCATCGACATGGGCGAGATCGACGTGGGGCGCAAAGTGACGCAGCAGATTCCGCCCGGCATCTTCTGGAGGTCGCAGGTCTTCATCGACCACCCCATGTACCTCAAGTTCAACGTGTCGCTCAGTAAAGACGCCTTGGTGGGGATCTACGGCAGACGAGGACTCCCACCCTCACACACGCAGGTGGGAGACGTAAAATCACCTTTACTTTCCCGAGACGGAATTTAGGATCCTCTTAAAGCCAAGTGAAACATGATGTTAAAAGTAATGAAAGTCTTTTTAACAATGGAATGCCAGATCACAGTAAGGTTTTAATGACCGTTTGGACGTGGGGATTGTTTCGATGTTCGGCACAGACCAGTTTTGTTCTTTCCAGATGTGGAAAAGTCAGATTTCAGAAAGTAAAATTCTTTCCAAATTATCGTCTCCGAAGCCACGCATTTATTAAGGAACATCGGGGCTAACATTCCTAACAATTCATGAAAGCTGGTAGGAATTTTTAGTGATGGGGAAGTTACTCTTAAATGGCAGCTTTTCAAAACTAAAACTAAAAGTAACTACAAGCTGCTTAGGGTTAAAAGTAGTTAAGCTACAGCCAAGTTAATATAGTAGTTAACTACACTACGAACTACTGAGGAATAGCTATTTTAAGCTATTTTATCATGTAATAATTAATATTTGTGCTGGTGGATAGCCGCAAGCGGGGTCCAAGCAAGATTCGCAAAAAGCAGCACAAGAGGGCCAGCAGTGTACAGTATGTGTGTCACAGGGCCGCCCTATACTACGTGACCCGTGCGCTTGCGGTCCATGCTGCTACGCAAGCAGTGTACTGGCTATACTTCCGCGCATACTTTTTGTTAATCTTGAGGATTCCAACAGGTGGCAGTGTACACTATAAATCATCCAATCCGCCCTAAGGTGACAGAAGAAGAGGAGGAAGTAGAAGGCGGCAGAGTGAGAAAACAAAACGGTTTTTGCTGTGAAATGCGGGGAAAAAATGTTGAAGATAAAAATGAATTGCGTTCGGATATTACGAAGGTCGCAAAAAAGACGGCGAGACCGTTCAGCCTTGTTGATATTAACAATGATGCTGACGTCACGTACCAAAACTTGAACACACTGCCATCCCAAATTTTTCTGGTACTGCGTTCTCTAACTCCACCTCGCAGCTGTTAAGAACGCATTGTGATGCAAAAGTGGTCGTTTAAAATAAGTGTCTTGTAAAGAGAGAATAATAAAAGTATTTTTTGTAACAATGTAGCATTTGTAAAACAAAAAATGTTTCTGGAATAGCTAAAGTGTATGAAAAGTAGCTTCACAACTCAAACGCTACGGAGAAAAGTTAGTAGCTGTTCTGAACCTGGAATTTTCCACCTCTGGAGCGGACCAGTAAATGCCCCATATTAGATTTGAACAAGTCTGAGAGGCTGAATGTGTTTCCTTTTTCTACACAAATGACTATTGATGGACAGTCACAATTTCATTCGTAAAGGTCATGTCCATTACATCTGCCAGAATTCTTTTTCGTTGATGGTAAAGATGATCTGTAATCTGAGCATCAAATACAGAGCAACCCAACCGTACCTCATTGATTTCTATTTTAGTTGCTTGTGTTATCATATTACTGGAAGTGTGTGTGTGTGTGTGTGTATTATATGCTTTATTGAAGACAAAGGCCTGTATCATCTTCACTATTGCTCAGGAACAATCAATCTTTTTTGATGCTGAGGTTAAGATTAGAGTTAAAAATTAAGAGTAACACTTAAAGTGTTTTGATTATTTTTGTTATTGATTCATAAATTACGTTTTATAAAAAAAACTCTGTGGGTGTGTATGTTGAGTTACAACTAATATTTGTATTTGTAATATAACTAAAATTTTCAACCTCACATTGGTATATGAAACAATGCGTGTGTTGTTTTTGTCCTAGACTTCAGACTCGATAAGAAACTCTGAGACATTAGACAGAGTTACAGCTAAAATATTTTTGTTACGGAATTATTGTTATTTCCATTAGTGTGCAAAAGTCTTGAGCCACCCCTCATTTCTTTATATTTTGCTTGAAAATGAGGCAATGGCTACAACATGTGCAGGTCGACCGATATTGATACTTCAGTGCAGATATCGATACCGATTATTGTTAGTTCACGAGGCCGATAAACAATATGTGACCCTCCACGGCAAAACCAGTCGCTTGTCGCAAAATTGAGTTATTATGTTTTCATGAAAGGGCATAAATCAAGCTTCAAAATGATACCTATATCGAATGAATCGGACGACATATCAACATTCAAAGGAGTCGGGTTTCTCCTGTCAGGCCAAGTGAGAAACGGAGAAATCTGCCTTTGAAGTTGACTATCGACGTAGCACTCACAGACGCTTGGTGCGGTCGCGGCTACGTTTGCATTTACGGTTGCCTACTTTTTTTTTTTTTTTTTTTTTTTAGCCTACCTGCGTTAGGTTAACTGAACTCGGGAGACAAAGATGGATTCCGGAGAAATATCTTCACGCTAGTCAACCAGTGGATTTACCGTAAATATTGAAGTAGAGCGGTCAAAACAGAAACTTTTAACATTCTGCTGGAATTGAATTCCTCACCTCAAGAAAGTCACGTTTATAGGATGGAAGGTAAGTTTTTCAGCTAAATTTATTCACAGCAGTACAGTATAGACCTTCCACTGTTTCAAAAACACTAAAAACAAAAAATCCAAAATTTTACCCCACTCACCATAAACGGTCGTTTTCCTCGGAAACCTCCGTTGCGACAGGCGACTGGTTTTGCCGTGGAGGGTCACGTATTTGGAACCAATATGCAAAAATGTTACATTTTATAAACAGCAAGCTCAGCTGAAACTCTCCTCTCTCCTCTTCTCCTTCTCGGAGCTTCACGCTGTGCTCGCGTGTGAGTGTGGTGTGAGTGACAACAAGGCTTCAGCGTTGATTGGCTACTACTCGCGTGACATATAGCCAATCAGAGACTGTTGTGGGCGGGACATTAAATGAAGAAGCGAGTCGAGAGCAGGCAGCACAGAGAGAAGAGACGGCAGTGGAGCCACAGTAGCGCACCTTGTAATTACTTAATATCGGTGATGGTCAAAATTAAATACCGATAATCGGTCGACCCTCTGTAAATACTACTCCTCAACACAAGAAAGTTTGGCTCTTTGAAGGCAACATATGTAAGAAATGAGGACTTTTGCACACTACTTTAGGTCTATTATATTTGACCGCACATTAGTATAAGAACTGGCAACAGACCCTCCCTTTTTTGGGGGAAAAACAGCATCCCCTAAGATCAGTCCAGTGGAAATTTATGGTCTTTACAACCATATACAGGAGTGCAGTACATAGTGAAATGAAATTGTGGGGAATTTCCCAAAAGTGTAGTGCAGTAAATGTGTGTGTGTGTGTTTCTTAATGTCCCTGCCTAATGGCCGTCTCCCCTGTCCTCGTCCCTGTCGGCAGTTTGACTTTGTGGAGCTGCTGGACGGCCGGCGGCTTCTGACCCAAGGGCTCCACGGCCTGGAGGGGCCCCCTGCTCCCAGCCAACCACGCAGCCTGGTAGCCCTCAGCAGCCACGACACCGGCTTCATCCAGTACATGGACTCGGGCATCTGGCACCTGGCCGTGTACAACGATGGCAAAGAGAGCGAGCAGGTGTCCTTCCTCACCACGGCCATTGGTGAGTAGACTTTGTTTTTTGAGTCGTTTCTTTATTTGGGGATTACTTTTGTTGCCTGGTTTACGGCAAGATTATTCTAGGGTTTGGACGAGGGTTTGCAGTGGTCACCACAGTGCCACGTGGACGTAGGAACAAGACACAGAGAATACTATGGTGTCGTATTTGTACCTTAATTCTGAGCGATCAGTAGAGCTAGCAAAATCTTGTGCTCAACTCTGTCTACACACACGCTCGAAACACTCCACACACTCAGATCGGCCAACCCTCTCGCTCAGATGTGTGGAACGCCAAAGGTGCCACAATTCACCTTAAAGGCACCTTACTAGAGCACCGCCATTTTACAGTATAAAAAGCAGCGTTTAACCACAGGTCACTAGTGCCGCAAAATGCGACGTTTTCAACAGTGTAAAAAGCAGTGTATATTAAAGCGTCACAAAAAATGTTTTTAACAAATAAAATGGTGTAAAAAATGGGTGTTTTACCCATCCCACCAGGATTTCACAGGCCTTTTTTTGAGACCCCCGCCTTCGGCCCGTAGTCCCGGGATTGGCTTTGGTCCCCGTGGCCCCGATAAAGATTAAACGGTTCAGATACTGACTGACTGACTGATAAAACCACTGTTTGTGTTAACCTTTAACCATTTAGTTATTTTTGAAGTTTTATTCACACGTTTCTTGCGGCTTCCAAACGTGACAAGGAAGTGAGTTCGCTGACGTACGGCTCAACGCTTTGTGGGAAATGTCCAAAATTGCGTTGTGGTAATTAGTGAAAATGGCAGGGTTACGATAAACGTTCAGGGATTGGCTGAATTTGCCTTAATAGTTGGAAGAGCAAAATCCTGGAGGATCTGTTTTACTGTCAGTTGTGTAAAAATAAAGGCGCATTGTGGCACCTTTGGTGTTCCATATGAGCACGTGAGTAGTGTCTGAGCGAGTTCCACTGAACTTACAGAAAATTGTGAAATATATCGTTATCGAGATATGGAATGACATCAGGATATGAGATTTTGGTCATATCGTTCAGCCCTAATCACCAATTTAAAATGTGTTAGTGTCAGTGATGGGATTTACTAACGACAAATAGCTACACTAAAATGTACAGAACAGTAGAAATGTGCAGAATAGAACTAACCATTGAAGAATAAACTCTAGTTCTAGTCCTCATAAACCAAACTCTTCCCCACGCCAAAACCACTCCACACTAGTTCGATTCCCTCCAAAGCTCGCCACTCACGGCCTGCACCACTCTAGGTCTGATCAGAGCCATCTCTACACAGCAATCAGGCTCGGATTTGAATCCCAAAGACGGATGGAGTTCACCACGACCCCCGACACCTTGCCGGCGTCCTCACTGCTGACGCTCGAGGGTCGTTCGTCGAGGCCTGTGTTTCATTTTCGGCCCATTTACATGCCCCCCCAGCTTTAAAGCGTCTGATGATTACACGGAGCCCTCGCCCGCCCCCCTGCCTGGGCCATTATTGGTCATTATTACTCCCAGTTTGCATTTGCAGCGCGCTGATGAAAGAAGAGCTTTTTTTAATGCACCACTCCTTTCGGTGCTGGGGGGAAGGCGTTGTCGCTTTCGCGTCCCAGCTGCCGACATCTGGCCTCCCAGTGGTTCGTTTTGTCCTCTCTCTTATGTGCGCTAAAAGCGGCTTTGATTAGTCTGAGTGGAGAGCGGGAAGAAGGGCGAGAGATGGAGGGATGGAAGGGAGGGAGGGAGGGGAGGGGAGGCGCAAGCAGGGGACGAGGTGTCGGCTTTCGTGGAGGTGGCAGCTGGGAGCTGTTGTCTCGTGCTCTTTAATTAAAAGCTCCTGGGCCTCGGTCCATCTGTGACAGGCGGGTAAGGACGGGCGGGCGGACGGACGGAGGGATGAGGGAGGGGAAGGGGCGGATGGGGGGGCAAACAGAGGCGCGCCGGCCCTCGGATCGATGGGAGCGTGTACTCGCTCGGCAGACTTGACCCTTCGGGAGACAGACGCCGCTACGCCGCTGGGGGCCGAGAATCCGATAGCTTGTGTCACGCACGAGGGAGGAGGAAAAAAAAACCCTTTTCTTTACCTATGGACTGTTCTTTTTCCTTCTTCTTCTTTTTCGTGTTGAAAGAGAGTGAGACTCTACTGGGGGGGAAAGCGACGGGGGTCTGGCGGGCCAAATCCAGTCCGGGGCTTAGAGCCGGGTCGGGCCTGAAGCAGGAGAAAGGGCTTTCAAAAGGGTAGAAAGCCTCAGGTGAAATGTTCAGAAAAGTTGATTATTCCAAAAATATTTACGTGTTTAAATATATGAAATATGAGATGATCTAAAACAGGTTTAAACACGCTGAGGTTATATATGATGGTTTTACTGCTGTAATCACAAGCTAATTGTGTTAAAATTCCCCCAAAATATTAACATAATTATGTGCAGTTAATGTTTGTCTGTAGTTTCAGCAGTTTGTAGGCATTAATAGCTTTCCACAGATGTTCTTCTCCACAATGACGTCCGTTTTCTAAATACAGCGCGTCTCGTTGGAGCAGCTTGGGATTAAGGGTCTTGTTTAGGGGTCCAACAGTAGGTTTTAAGGCTGTTTTTAGGGTTGTGTCATTTTTTGGGAGTTGTTTTCACGATCAAAAAATGTGTAAGAGGGTCTGAAAAATGTCTAAATTCAGATGTAGAGATAGAGAGAGATGGAGAATTGGAGAATTGTAAACACGCGACCATGTGACCACGGGGCAGGTGGTGGCAGATCGGTAGGTGGTCAGAAGGTCACAGGTTGGAATCCAGGGCCGGTAAAGTTGCCACTGAGGTACTCATGAGCAAGGTACCGTCCCCAAGCACTGCTCCCCGGGCGCTTGTTAGCTGCCCGCTGCTCCTTCAAGGATGGGTTAAATGCAGAGGTCACATTTGGTTGTGGTGCACTGTGTGCTGTGCTGTGTTCACCATGACAAATAGTCACTCACTCACTTACTTACATGTAGCGACAGAAATGACATGCCGTCGCATAAATAAGATAAATAGCATAAGCCTGTTTATTTTGTTTAACCCTTATGTTATGTTCGTTTGTCAGAAACACCCTTTCCGTCTTTAATTATCCAAAAGTGTCAGAAACCCAATAAACATTGTTTATATCTCATTATTAACTCCATTACTAACCATTTCAGTCAATATTTGGCGTAATGGTGTTATTTACCTCTCACAGATCATGGTTTAATGAGGCTAATTCACTCGTTTTTCATATTTTTTTAAAATGTACATTGGAAAGACCTACACATAAAACACTAGTTTTACATGAGATTAATTATTTTAAAATTTTATTTTATAATTTTTTTTTTTATGTAGTGATGTAGATAAAGTAACATGTGACACCTTTTCTGTCTGGGTCAAATCGACCCACTGACTTAAGTCAAGCACAAGAAGTTTCATACTGAAAAAAATACTTTAAACTTTATTATTATTATTATCATTATTTTACATTTTAAAATGGGCCAATTTGACCCTCAACATAACAGGAGGGTTAATAAAAGGACAAGGTATGACTTCTGTTGTGACTAGGATTGGGTACGTTTCACATCTGAACCGATATCGGTACCGGTACCGGTACATAGTGTTCGGTACTGATACTCAACGATAATTCATTTCGATACCTTGCTCTGAATCTGTAATACCTGATTTTCATCAACATAAAAAATACAGTAATAAAAAATAAGCCTCAGACTAATTTTTTATGTTCTTATGTTACAACTACAATATAAATTTATAAAGATTTTTATAAAAAATATCCCAGAACAACAACTAAACCAGAAAGATCACTAATCACCTAAAGCTGCAGTGGAACTTTTATCGACGGCGTAGATGCAACGTTCTGGATATCGACGCTGGCTGCAGGGGTGGTTGTTGGTGCAGGCGCTGATTTGACGTGAACCGATACCCGGTAGTACTGACATCATTCGGTCAGTACCTTTAAAAGTACCAAACTCGGTACCCAACCCTAGTTGTGACCTGGCGCTGTATAGAAAGTAAAATTAAATAATATTAACTTGACCTTCCGGGTGGCGGAGGGCGCCGTGTGTGTATGTATGTGTATATGTATATGTGTACGTGTGTGTGTGTGTGTGTGTGTGTACATGGGATGTTGTAAGACCACACACATGGGAAGCCAAAGCCTCAAAAGCGTCTCCTCGAGATGTTCTTCCCTTTGCTTTTGAGGAGTTTGAGGAGAGGAGGAGATGGTTTTGGGGCTGTGTGCTCTGGGGGGTGGTTCTTGGATGCTTTTCAAACAGCATCCATTTTATTGCGAACGGCCACAAACTCTCACACATACACACACACACACACACACACGCCCAACTCCCAGGTGCTATAGGCTGTGTGAAAGGAGTCTGCGCTTTCTAGTTAGGAGGAGGTCAGAGATCACCAAACTGCCCATGAAACTTTTGATGGACCTTAAAAAGGTGGTGCTCTTTGTGTGTGAGAGTGTGTGTAAAACACTCTTTCAACCCACTTTAGAGTTCCTTCTCTCCTTCTTTCACTCCCTTCTCCACGTTCCGCTGCATCCTCCGCTGCTCCAGAGTCCCCAGGCTGAGGCAGGCCAGAGGGCCGTGAGGAGGTTCACATTTCCAGCCCTTTGTCTGACACAAAAGCGTCTTTGTCAGAGCTGGTCTCGGCCTCTCTGCGAACGCCGGAGGGAGGGAGAGTGGGAGGGAGGGAGAGTCAGGGATGGATCGAAGGGAGATTTTTAAGCACCATTTCCCATTTAATTCGCCGACTCAGTCCGAAGGTTGTGTCAACTGCAGCGTGTGATAGGGAGCAGAAAAACATCTGAAATCACCTACCTATCGCTAGGGACGCGTTGTGATCATAAGCATGTTATGCACCAGTGCCTTTGAGTGAATGAGTGAGTGTGTGTGTGTGTGTGTGTGTGTGGGGCCATGTATTTATGGCATTGTGGGGACCTTTTGTCCCCTAAAATCACTTATCTGTTTTTTTGGGCTTTGTGGGGACATTTGAGAGGTCCCCATGAGGAGAAATGACTTCACAGAAAATGTGCTTCTTTTATTTGAGAAACTAAAAGAGGTAAAAGATGTGCTTTTGGTTATTGAGGTTAAGGTTAGGGTTAGGATTAGGTGTAGGTGTAAAATTATGTACTTTAGTCATTATGGGAGCCTGTGGAAGGACCTCACAAAGATAGTAATACAAGACTGTGTGTGTGTGTGTGTTCCATTGAGATGATCAGAAATTAAATGAGACAAAATGTTGCCCACAAGGTAAACCTCTGATTTCAAAAGCAAAAGTAAAAACACACAGATTGATTGTGGAGGTTAATATTGATTAATTTGTGCATGTGTGATGCATATCATATTTATGGTCTCTGGCACAGTTTTGTATATTAAAAGATGGTTTTAAGGAATTTATGAGGATTTGATTGTCTTTTATTAGATAGGGAGAAATTTCTAGCTTCTATGGCAGATTTTATATTGGAATTGGTCCTTATTAGTTAAAAAAGCTGTTCTAGGAAAGCTGTAGGTTTTATTTGATTAACAAAAAGTGAGTGATTTGTTATTGTGAACACACCACAGCACAGCACGCTGTGCACCACAACCAGATGTGACCACTGCATTTAACCCATCCGTGAAGGAGCAGTGGGCAGCTAACAAGCGCCCGTGGAGCAGTGCTGGGGGACGGTACCTTGCTCATGAGAACCTCAGTGGTAACTTTACCGGTCCTGGATTCGAACCTGCGACCTTCTGATCACGGGGCGAACACCCTACCGTTACGCCACCAACTGCCCCAAATCATTTGAGTACTAATGTAAAGAATAGGTTCAGGGTTTGATTTTAGTATTATTACACTAAAATTATTATTATTATTACAGTCTGAAATAGAATATATATATTTGTTCAAAAAGCTAGATTTTGATGACTTAGTCAGTGGAGAGATGCGTAAAACCAGCAAAGAAAATATACGACGACGTGTTTGCAAGTAGTGTGTCCATTTTGGTCTGTTTTTGAGGGAATGAGTGATGATTTGTTATTGTGAACACAGCACTCAGTGCACCACAACCAAATGTGACCCATCCGTGAAGAAGTATTGGGCAAGCTTTAGCAGCGCCCAGGAAGCAGTGCTTGGACACGGTGCTTTGCTCATGAGTATCTCAGTGGTACCTTTACCAGTCCTGGACTTGAACCGGCGACGGGGCCAACTCCCTAATGTTACGATACCAACTGACCCTTGAAGTATTCTACTATGATCTTTAATCATAACATGGGGCAGTCGGTAGTGAAACGGTTAGGGCATTAGCCCCGTGATCGGAAGGCCACCGGTTCGAATCCCGCACCGGTAAAGGTACCCCTGAGGTACTCATGAGCGAGGTATCGTCAACTGCTCGTTGGGTCAAATGCGGAGGTCACATTTCGTTGTGGTACGCTGTGTGCTGTGCTGTGCTGTGTTCGCAATGACAAATCATCACTCACTTTTTAATCAGCTTCAGCTGTGATGCAAATATGAATTCCAAAATGAAGGTGTGCAAGGGTGCAATCATGGCTCAGACGGAGCACCTTCTCCTAAATTGCATTTCATCTGAACCTCCGTTTAGTAATGATCGTAGTGGATGGATGGACCTCACAAAGACAGAAACATGAAACTGTGTGTGTGTGTGTGTTTGCCACGAGAAGCTGGGATATGGATTATAGATGCAGCTCAGTTTTAATCCCAGTGACAGTTTGCAGATCGAGACCAAAGACGCTTTCACATGTGCAAACTTTGTGGCTAAAAATACAATGTAGTTGAGAGCGAGCGAAAGACAGCGATCAGCTGCAGTTTAGTTTAGACTTGGTTCCTTTATTGCAGTGTCTTTGGGTTCACTTCCACTTTAAATGGACGTCTGACGTTTCCCGCCGAATGAAACTGGATCTTAAAACGCACCTCCGTTTTCGGAACATGGGCAAATGAGACCAAAAAAGTCCTGTGTTTCAGAAGAGAAAGAGATGTAAAAAGACAGGATGTTATTGATGGCTGTTGTGTTTTACTGCAGACTCGATTGATGACTGTCCCAGTAACTGCTTTGGTAATGGAGACTGTATCGCTGGCACCTGCCACTGCTTCCTGGGGTTCAGAGGACCAGACTGTGGCAGAGGTGAGATCTCTCGTCTCTCTCTCTCTCTCTCTCTCTCTCTTTCATCATCCCTCTCTCCCTCTTTAAACCTCTCTGTCTAAAGGTCTCTCTTTCTTTCTTTCTGTATTCTGTATCTCTTTTTATTGTGTAAACTCTCTCCCTTTCACCACCGCTCCGCTAGTCTCCATCTCTCTCTTTCTCCCCCTCTCATCCAGTTTTTTCATCTCTCACTCTGTATCTCTCTCACAGTCTCTCTCTCTCTCTCTCTCTCCCTCTCTCTCTCTCTCTCTCTCTCTCTCTCTCACGTCTACATCTCCCCTTCTCTCTCCCTCCCTCTTTACATCCCTCTCTTCCTCTCTCCCTCCCTCTTTACATCCCTCTCTTCCTCCCTCTTTACATCCCTCTCTTCCTCTCTCCCTCCCTCTTTACATCCCTCTCTTCCTCCCTCTTTACATCCCTCTCTTCCTCTCTCCCTCCCTCTTTACATCCCTTTCTTCCTCTCTCCCTCCCTCTTTACATCTCTCTCTTCCTCTCTTCCTCTCTCCCTCCCTCTTTACATCTCTCTCTCCTTCCCTCCTTCTTTATATCTCTCTCTCCTTCCCTCCTTCTTTACATCTCTCTCTCCTTCTCTCCTTCTTTACATCTCTCTCTCCTTCCCTCCTTCTTTGTATCTCTCTCTCCTTCCCTCCTTCTTTATATCTCTCTCCTTCCCTTCTTTACATCACTCGTTTCTTCCCTCCTTCTTTGCATCTCTCGCTCCCTCCCTCCTCCTTTACATCTCTCTGTCCTTACCTCCTTCTTTACGTCTCTCTTCCTCTGTAAACCTCTCTGTATAAAGCTTTCTCTCTTTCTGCTTCTCTCTCTCTGTCTTTTTTTATTGTGTATTCTCTCTCTCTCTCTCTCTCTCTCTCTCCCTCTCTCTCTCTTTTTCTCTCCTCCACCTCTTTTCCATCTGTCTCTGTTGTATGTGAAAGCTACTTGTTGAGCCTTTCTCTCTGATTACTGGTCTTGATTGGTGTTCTGTAAAGTTGGTAGATATTGCACTTTGAAACAAACGGTATCAGATGCATTCCAACAAGTGTGTGTGTGTGTGTTGTCTCCAGCCTCCTGCCCAGTGCTGTGCAGTGGGAATGGTCAGTACCTGAAGGGGCGCTGCATGTGCCACAGCGGCTGGAAGGGGTCCGAGTGTGACGTTCCCACCAACCAGTGCATCGACGTCACCTGCAGCGGACACGGAACCTGCATCGTAGGGACCTGCATCTGCAACCCGGGCTACAAGGGCGAGAACTGCGAGGAAGGTACGGCAGCTGTACATAAACGATAGGATGTTATCTTGATTCAGTGGACGATGGTTCAACATCTGCCAATATCATGAACTCAGCTACGATTTCCATTCAGTTCAGGAGCCAGCTGTAAGAGACAATATCATTTACTGGTTTAACACAGTCACTTACGTTCAAATCAAATCCCAAAAAGTACATCAAAAATCATTCAACATTTTTATTCCTGCGATACGGCCCACATCACACTTAACACAAGTTGTGAGGAAACCAGCTTACGCCCGGAGATGGTGCCGATCCGATATGTGGATGGGATATCGGTCCGATAACGGCTCAAATAGCTGGATCGGGTATCGGTGGTGTTGGGCAGATCACTCATGCACATTTGGTTCTCAATGGGAAGTGTTACTGCGGTAAAGCCGGCTTATTGTTTAACATTCACGCTAATTCCTACACGGTGATATGACAATGAGCAGAACAAGCAACGCAACACACTACAACCCCAGCAGCAAATCACATGATTAAACTGTTTAATTTCCTTCACAACACCAGCTCTCGTTCACACTCTCTGTGTTCCTGATGGTTTTAGCGCTGCAGGATTAGGGGGCGTCACAAAATTACACAACTGCGTTTAAACAAATAAATATTGAGATGTTATTTTAATAATAATTAATTTAGTATTTACATATGGATGTGTAATTATTATATTGTTTTAGTTAGGAAAGCAGTATTTAAGTCAAATATTTCACTAAACATAACAGAATAACCTCAATCATGTATTCAGACACTTTTTAAAGCTATATTTGCTGTTTAAAAAAGACTTAGACACCGTATCGGATTTGTATCGTATCGGCAGATTTTACAATATCAGTATCGTATCCGACATAAAAACGTAATGAGTAATCGTGCCATGTCTACTTACGTCTTGGCACTTGCTTGGCGAGTATGATGTCTGATAGATGTGTTTATTGTATATCCGTGCTATCGCTTTCATTGAGTCGATGGTATTGTTGTAGATCGATGTATCGTTACAGCTCTACTGTGAAGCAAGTTTGTTTTACTTGTATTTACCCAGTCATCAATAAGAAGCTTGAACAAAGACACCCTGCATGAATTTGGTGTCTCCCAATGGAGGACGGAGCCCCACCTTCTTCACACAGTCCTCGTTCCTCTCGAAATGTTATCTGCACATTCTGTCCCTGCCACAGCTGCACTAAACCGGACAAATATTACTCTAAAGCTGCCTTGTGATGTATGTTGTAATAGACACTAAATAAAACAGTAGAATTTTTATTTTGAAATTTTTATATGAATTAAAGCTTAGCTTTCAAGGCTTCTGCTTCGAACTGTTCCATATCAAAATTTTCAGAAGATTTCACTTGAAGAACTGCTGTCGGAAAAAAATAAAAATGCCAGCCCTAAAATATACACGTAAATGTTTGCCAAGAATGTCAGTGCTGATCCTCCCAATCATTCTCCTGTCATTTGCTTGTAAGCTTTCAGCAAAATTCGCCTCTCCTCCTCCCCGCCGTACACACACTCTCCCTCACTCCCTCACTCACTCACTCACTCAGCACACACAGCATGAGGTCTGCGTGATTGCAGCAGCCTCTGCCTACTCTGCTTTGGATATGCACAGCTTGACAGAGTCCCCGCCACAGACAGATCTGGCGTTGGTCCGGCTGCCAGAACGCATGCCACAAGCCATAATTTAGCAGCATTACCAAGTAAAGGCTATTTCATCCCGGGTGCTTATGGGAAATTTTTTTTGTTTTTGTCCAGAGTATTTGCTGCGTTTTTTGGAGGAAAGCCTAAATCACTTCGATCGTTCGTTCTCTGCTAATCTGTCGAAGCTTATCTGATCTCATTTGTTTTCCCTACATTATGCATGTATCTGGAAGCCGTCCGTAGCGATGCGCGTAGCGAGTCCCGCCTGGAACAATCGCTTTTGTTGTTGTGAAATCCAATAAATGGAGTTTTGCACAGAGGTGTGCGACTTTAATCTGTTAATGGTGTCCTTAGGCGGCCGGGACAGCGGCGGGGACGGTGCCGGGGCTGGAGCGGGCCCCCGGGGCCAAGGCAGCAAAAAAGATAAGATTGGCCTCGCCATTGTGTGTTGGCACCTCTTGAAGGCTCTCATTTCAAGATGAAAAATGGACCGGCCGATTTTGATGAATGGGGGTTCTGACACCTCGGAGTCTCTCCACCCCCCCCATTCTATTTCGGATCGCACCGTCAGCAGGCCGAGGAGGAGGAAGGGAGGGAACGGGGCCGCTGGCCCTTTAAGGGGTCCTACCTTTCTTCTCCACGACCTTCAGGCGGCGAATGATTAATTGCCAGGAGAGCAGCTCTTGTCAGTTAGCCTATGATCTCCGAGCCCGCTGCCCGAGCCATCTGCTAAGAGGCCAGAGCTCCTGTTTGTCTATACCAGGGGCCTTTATTTCGCATTTATGGCGGTGGCAAAGGGACGCGGCCGTTTCGTAGTGCCCCCCCTCCACCCCCCACTCCTGCCCTTGTGTCATGTCCACTCCCCCACCCCACTGCCTTACTCTCCCTCCATGCCCATTCTCCATCTGTGATCTCCCTCTTGCCATTATTATTTTCGAATCGAGGTTTTTATCCCCCTCTCATGGCTCTTGTCCTCTCGTTAACCGGGACTGCGTTTTGGCGGCTTCCTCGAGGCCTGCGTTTTCATTAAACAACCATTTAGCTGTCGTTAGTGAGGGAACGAACAGACTTTCGGCTTTATTTCCCTTTGCTTTGCGGGTTTCTTCTCGGAGTTGAATGATGGAGAGATCGGTAGTCAGGAGTCAGGAAGAGTTCGGGGGAAGTTGGGGGGAACGGGGGGTTACGGTCGAATAAAGAGCAGCAAGTGTTATGTAGGGGAAGGCGTCTGGGGAACGGAGGGGTTAGGAGGGGCTGCGTGGCGCGCAGCAGATGCCTCGTTTGCATTCCGGACCGCTCTCTGTGTCTAGGTTGGGCGGCGGGAGAGCGAGCGAGCGAGCGAGGAAGGGAAGGAGGGAAAGAGGGAGGGGCAGCACGTCCAGCGCCGCTTTTCAATTTAGACCAGCATGCTCTGGCACAGGGAGGAAATCTCATTACCAGCAGGAAGAGGGAGACAGTAGAGAGAGAGAGAGGAAAAGCTCTTTCCCCCACCTGGTGGCGTTCTGCATGCCTGTGGAGTTGCCCGTTTAATTTGCCCGGTTGAAATTCCCTTTTCCTGTCCAGGATCTGCTGCCGAGCTGCAGTTTTGCAAGGAAAATCCCAGAGTGCAGCACTGTGTTATGACTTTATCATGTGCAGTATTCCCAAAGCAAGTATACTTTTAACGATTGATTTCATAGCTGAATTGTTTTCAAAAAAGAAGGCAAAAAGCAACTTTATTTTGTTTAGGCTGGGCTTCAAGTTTCTCTAAGAACTTAGTGATAACTAGAGGTGCATTTCCGCTAGAAAAAGCCAACGTGAATGCTCAAGTTTAGCATCTGTGACATGAGAACTGGCCGAGTAGAAAGACTTCGATTAAAATGCATTGAAATGAACGAGGGATGATCGTTCATTTTTCTTACTTTTGCACTCGTCTTTGTCTTACTTTTGAGTGCGGGTCAATACTGATTGAGACGTGTGTTCAGTGCCGTGGCCTGAGGTGGCGTAAAAACCGTTTTGACTTTCGAGTCCTGAATCCCATGGATTCTTAATGGGAGAAAACGAATGGGAAAATAAACGACGAAAAGGAAGAAAAAGACGAGTGCGGGTCATGACGGTTACAGATATGTGGAGAGGCTCATGTACCCTCAAATTATCAAGAATTTGGTGGTTTTGTGAAGAACGGTGGCCGTGCAGTAAATGATTGAAATGTGAGCTCCATGGGGGTCAATGGGGAAAAACGGATGGAAAAATGGACAGAACTTACGAATGAATGCAGCATTAAAAACGTGTATACAAGCAACCCATACCGCAGGAGGCCACATGCGTTGGAACAAAGTTTCTAGAACAAAAACTGTAGGAGGGGTAGTGGTCAGAAAAAGTGGATGGACGTAAAAGGCGGATAACAATCTGTGATTGTGGTGAGCAATTACTGCAATCAATCAAACGCAACCCTGGGGTCCTGTTGCTCTTGTTCGTGGTTCATACCCTGACCCTCCACCTTGTCTTGATTCCTCCCTGCAGTGGACTGTCTGGACCCCACCTGCTCAGGCCGGGGCGTGTGCGTTCGGGGCGAGTGCCACTGCTTCGTGGGCTGGGGAGGCCCCGGATGCGAAAGCCCTAGAGCTTCCTGCATGGACCAGTGCTCGGGTCACGGCGCCTTCCTGGTCGACTCGGGCACCTGCAGCTGTGACCCCAACTGGACTGGACACGACTGCTCCACAGGTCAGTAAGGTCAACCCCACACAGCTGAACCAGCCTTGTTCATTACCTAGACTTCAGATCTCATAGGTATCGTCACATAATTCTGATTCGATCCCGCTTGACCCGGGATCAGCTTCTTTCAGTTTCTGGTTTTCTGATTGAATTAATTTAATGTTTTGTTTATGAGACTATTTTTGTTGTGTTTGATCCTGATGATGAAGTCGTTGAGTCGTATCTTACACTTAAGTCAGTGTTTCTTTTTGAATCAAATGTCTTTATGCAGCATGTATCTCGTTGCTCCTTCAGAAATTTCCACTTTCCAGTCTCACCAACAGCCACGTCAATTCACATCTACTAGCAAGACAAATTTTATTGACTTAATATCTCATGCTCAAAATAAAAATCGAATCAGGTGATCAGTTTTTAAACCCCCCTGCTCCTGATCCCCTACGCTGGGGCAGAAAAGAGAAATTAGTGAACATTTCACCTCTACTACTTTTATGCTACTAAGGTTCACCGTAACGCTACAGCAGTGCTCTTAAAAGCTATTTTATCAGCTATATTTGTGTAGGTAACTGTGTTAAGGTACACTTAATGAAACTTAAAGTGCCCAGTTAACCTTACCTTATTACTTGTTGCCATGGCAGCAGCCGCTACCTGGCTTGCAGGAGGTGTGAGAGTGTTAATGCACATGTTGTGGTTCAGCAACAGTGACGTTTGCGCACCAGACTTTATGCTAAGATCTTTACCTAATACTGTCAGACATGTAAAGATGAACATAAAGAATGAAGTTCTTGAACGAAGTTACTTCATAATCAGATATATAATCACTTATTTTGTTCAGTATTAGTTTCTTTGCACCTCATCACTCTTTAATGCCAGAAATCGACTTGGGCGTCTCGTTTTGAACATAGTGTCCATGGAAATGCTTTTGTTCCACATTTAGACACTTCTGTCACGCCTGTAAAACCCCCACTCCTCGCTAACAGGGGTCTTTGCTATGGTTTAACTGGCTTATTGCGCCACCGGTGGGGTCTTGATACCTGTATGGTGATCCAGGTTTGAAGTTGCAGTCCCAAAGCTGAGACTGCAGCACCTTGGACAGCTCCTGTAGGTGCTGTAAGAGTCCCTTCCTGTTTTTAAAGGCTAAATGTGACCCTCCACGGCGAAACCAGTCGCTTGTCGCAAATTATTATGTTTTCTGATTTATGAAAGGACATAAATCAAGCTTCAAAACGATACCTATATCGAATGAATGGGACGACATATGACTGAGATATCAACATTCAAAGGAGTCGGGTTTCTCCTGTCACGCCAAGTGAGAAACGGAGAAATCTGCCTTTGAAGCTGACCATCGCCGTAGCACTCACAGACGCTTGGTGCGGTCGCGGCTACGTTTGTATTTACAGTTTGCCTACGCTGCATTCACAGCCACACGGATAGCCTACCTGCGTTAGGTTAACTGAACTCGGGAGATGAAGATGGATTCCGGAGAAATATCTTCACGCTAGTCAACAAGTGGATTTACCGTAAATATTGAAGTAGAGCGGTCAAAACAGAAACTTTTAACATTCTGCTGGAATTGAATTCCTCACCTCAAGAAAGTCACGTTTTTAGGATGGAAAGGGGAAGTTTTTCAGCGAAATTGATTCACAACAGTACAGTATAGACCTGCCACTGTTTCAAAACACTAAAAACAAAAAATCCAAAATTTTACCCCACGCAACATAAACGCTCGTTTTTCTCAGAAACCTCTGTTGCGACAAGCGACTGGTTTTGCCGTGGATGGTCACAAATGAATGAATTGTGCAGTTACTTAGTGCTTTTCTAGACACAGCACTTTACAGAGTTAATGTAGAGCCAGTTTAGCCAACGTGCAGCGCCACCTGTATAAGACTCCAGCAGCCATTCTGTAACAGTGCACTCATCACGCATTAGCTAAGGTTCTGATGCTGCAGGAGAGAATTCACCAGTCAGACACAGGCGATGATTACGAGGCCGTATTTAAAAAGGGGCCTGGTGGGTAATTTTAGCTAGACATCAGGATATTACCGTAACGCTTTTGGAACGATGTCCAGGAATCCCATAACAGCTCAGAGAGGCAGGACTTTTGCATTTTTGCGTCTCATCTGAAGTGCAGAGTCTCCGAGGGGTGGGCGATATATTGAATATACTCGATGTATCTCGGCTTGTTCCTCGTGCGATGTATTAAATGACTATATCGTGAATATCGAGTCCGAATCCTCACGTCAGTGTTAAACAGACAGCATATACGTCACTTTCAAGTTTCGCTTTTCTGCCCTCTCAAAGCAGACGGGTCACTTCCCCGCCCATTCAGAAAACTTGTCTAGCGCATGCACGTTTTGTTCTGGAAGCGGAAGCAAGCGGCGTACAGAGGGAGAAGTGAATATCTACACGATTATAGAGACATTAATTGGAGATGGAAGCGAACCACTTGGTTCCGAAGAAAAACGGCACCGGTTCTGTTATTCCGAGCACAAAAACAAGTAAATGCGCAAACGGGCATAAACGTCATTCTTCACGATATAAACACACGTTCGTAACTCTCATGTGGAATGCCATCACTCACAAAAATGCTCCAAAATATTGCGATTTTATTTTACGCCATATCGCCCAGCCCTGGTGTCACCGTCGCATCACTGGGGCTCCTGGATCTACGCAGTCCACAAGATGGTGCCTCCTGTAGGTTCCACCAACATCTCCAGCAGCAGCAGCCAACTTTCCTAGTTGATCTCACATCCAAGTTCTCGCCTGGTCCAACCCTGATTAGCTTCAGCTGGATTACCGAGTCGGAGACTCATCTCTTGTATGCCTACTCGACAGGCTGCAAGTGTGACTGAGGCCCGTTCCAATAGCTTTGGAGGTATTAATCCATGCAGGTGTCGACGCGCGTACTTTGCACAAGAGGGACTTTTTGTTTGCTTATTTTGTCTGGAAACGATTTCATTACATGGACGTAAGGACAAAGTTAATTAGAATCTCACAAGACCAAATTAAGTAGGTGCTCATCAAATTAGACATGGCACAGAAACTCGGAGATCTCCCTAGGTGGCGTTCAAGGTCTTTGCTTTGTTTTTTCTTTATCCCTTATCTCTCTCATTCTCATTCTCATTCTCAGAGAGCGAGAGAGATGAGGGATATCTTTCTATCTCTCACTCACATGCACACTTACATCTGGAGACTGACACATCATTTGAGCGCAACTCTTTGATGAACCTGAAAGTGACTAAAGAAAATTCACACACATCTACACTACCAGTCAAAAGTTTGGACACACCTTCCCGTTCAATGTTTTTTCTTTATTTTCATTACTATTTACATTGTAGATTCTCACTAAAGGCATCAAAACTATGAATGAACTGTGTAAGGGCTGTTTGACCAAGAAGAAGAGTGATGGAATGCTGCGCCAAATGGTCTGGCCTCCACAGTCACCTGACCAAACCCAATCGAGATGGTTTGGGATGAGATGGACCGCAGAAGCCCCTTTTCCACTGCTCTGGTTCCCGTGCCGGTTCCCAATTTTGGAACCGGTGCCGTGCTTTTCCACAGAACAGAAATTGGTGCCGGTGCCCTATAACCGGCTCCAAACCGGCCCCTAAACTTTGCTGGTCTAGAACCGAGAACCCGTGACGTCACGAGACGTGGGCGGAGTGATAGGTAGCGTTAGAAGAGAAAATGGCGGAGAGCCAAAGTCCGGTAACGTGGAGCGCGGAAGAAATTAAAGCTCTTTTAGCAATATGGACGTCCAGATTCAACAGAAATTAGAAGGTGCACAAAAAGATAGAAGGATGAAGAAATAAAGGAAAAACTGAAAGTTGCAGGCTTTGTACGAACAACCGTTCGTTTAGTGGGCCTGACCTGTGACGTCTTATCATGCGGCTCCCGCTGAGCTCCCTGGTCAGTGTAAATGTGGGCACCTGGCACCAGCACCAGTGTAGTGGAAAAGAGTTAAGAGTGAAGGCAAAAGGGCCAACAAGTGCTCATCATCTCTGGGAACTCCTTCAAGACTGTTGGAAAACCATTTCAGGTGACTACCTCATGAAGCTCATCGAGAGACTGTCAAGAGTATGCAAAGCAGTGATCACAGCCAAGGCTGGTTATTTTCAAGAATCTAAGATAAAAAACATGTTTTGGGTTATTTTACACTTTTTGTTTACTACATAATCCCATATGTGTTCATTCATAGTGCCTTCAGTGAGAATCTACAATGGAAATAGTCATGATAATAAAGAATAAAACATTGAATGGGAAGGTGTGTCCAAACCTTTGACTGGTATTGTATATATTTTTTATTGTGCACACGAGTGCAGGTGTTTATGCCATGAACTTTCGAAACACAGCTGTGTGACTGTGAATTTCTAAATTACAGCCCAGCAGACAAGCTGACCTATTAGGTAATCCGAGGGATTTGCTTGGAAATGGGCATTTTAAAGCCTGGCTTCTGAAGCAGAGGAGTCTGCACTCCAAATTATGATGAGCTTGCACTTTCCCGCTCTCAGCCCCGCGTGCTTCCACAAGTCACGTAGCGCGCCGGCATTAAGATAGAGGAGGGGGAAGTTCTGACCAGACAGAGAAAGGCCTCTGCAGGCCAGAGAGATTGGCCGTTAACCTAAAGAAGTTTTCAGCGACCAAGTGCAGCAAGTTTTTCCCCCCTTGCCTCCTCTTCTCAGTCTAAAGAAGTTTGATGATGTAAGTGGCCAGTTCTGATGAGAAATTGATGGTTGGTTGCAAGTTGGTTGGTTGATTATTTGATAGCAAGTCTTTGTTTTGGAGTTTAAATTAGTTTTCACTCGCCACCTAATCTGACTTGTTTTCACCTGGAGATGTTGAGTAGTGTATTTTTGTCCCGCCCATGCTTGTTAGAGCTGTGTGTGTTTTTTTGTCTCTCGGGTTTGCTACCGTATGATGATAAACAGACTGCAGATCAGGAGAGACAACCTTTTGAAAGAGGCTGTCACTCCTTGTGCACCAGGCTTAAGGCCCTGCTGATGTACAGACTAATTGCAACCGCTGCTCAGAGTGAAGGGCTCTCCGAGTTCAAAGAAAAACGCTTCTCTATTCCCTCCCCCCGTTCTTCTCCTAATGTTCCTCTGGTTGCTGCTAGTAACTGTAGAACGATTTGAGCTGAAACAGGCGGGTCTATCTGCGTTCACGTTTTCTCCAGAAATGACCTTCTTTGAGCAATCGAGGTCTACGTTAGTTAGACTTGCCCTTCAATAGCATTGTTGGTCTGGAGTGACGCACTGGAGTGATGTTTGTTTTAGAGTTTTATCATTTTTCTCCAGACATAGAGAAGTAACTGCATTTGTGTGCATCAAAAACAAATTAGGACAGGATAAGGCATGAAACAGGAGATGAATGCTACATGGTTTGGGCAAGGAGTGGGAGCGTGGAAGGGTAAAGTATGTTTTTAGGTGTTTGTGAGGATCTGATTGTCCTTCAAAAGGCAGACAAACCTTGTGAGGACAAAATAATATGTGACAACTATACATCTTAAGGAACAATGTTTTTATAGAAAAACGTCAGGTGTACTTTTGGTTACTAAGGTTGAGATTAGGAATAACTATTGTAGTAATTCAGAAATATTAATTAGTAAATATTAATTATCAGAGTCAGTGGAAATTAAAAGTGAGTGATTATTTGTCATTGCACACAGTGCACCACACCAAAATGCATTTGACCAATCAGTGAAGGATCCATGGGCAGCTGACACGAGCAGTGCCTGGAGATGGTACCTTGCTCACGGGTACCTCAGTGGTACCTCTACCGGTCCTGGAATTCAAACTAGCGACCTTCCGATCACGGGGCTAACGCCCTAACCGTTACACTATTAACTGCACCGTTTATTACAAAGACGTGTGTACAGGATGAGTTTGGGCAGGTTGTTATAGAAATCCTCCAGCATTTTCATCTGAAAACCTAAAAGAGATACAAACTGTAATATTTTTTGTATCTAGTCATTAAGGGAGTCCATGGAAGTACCTCATAAAGATAGCAAGACGCGCGGGTGTGGGTTGTGGCGGGGAGGGTATTTATGGCGTTACGGGGACCTTTTTGTCCCCTAACATCACGTTTATTCATTTTTATAGGCTTTGTACGGACATTTAAGAGGTCCCCGTGAAGAAAAATGACTTTTTAGAAAATGTGCATGTTTTACTTGAGAAACTAAAAGAGGTAAAAGATGTGCTTTTGGTTGCTGAGGTTAAGGTTAGCATTAGGTGTAGGTGTAAAATCATATACATCTAGTCATAACGGGATCTATGGAAGGACCTCACAAAGATAGCAATATGTGACTGTGTGTGTGTGTGGCGTAGCGGGGGTGTGTTTCCTAGACAACTCTAAGTAGCTATGAATGAATGAATGAATCCTGTTTGGACTCATCTAATTGAAAAGTTGCATGTGTAATTAGGGACATTTGCATGATTTAACAAAAGGCCCGGTTGTGTAATTAGGGAGAGGCAGGGAATATTTTTTGTTCTTCCTTTAACAGGTTTAAAGCTGATAATGCCATGTTATGGTCTGTGGGTGAAAAGCTTGACTTGACTCCATTTAATTTGGAACAATGACTAAAATGGGGAGCTGCACAGGACATAATTGACTCTTGAATAGCTCACCCCATCTCCGTCTGTCCCTTCATGGCAAATAATTACTGCTAATCTGTCAGCAATACACCACACACATGCCTGTCCCAGTGTGCCAAATGTTTTTGATCTCTGGCTTGACTGGACGCATTTCGTGAACGTAAGTGATTATTCGTCATTATGAACACAGCACAACGCACAGTGCACCACAACCAAATGTGAACTCTGCATTTGACCAATCTGTGAAGGAGCAGTGGGCAGCTGGGAGCAGTGCTTGGGGGCGGTACCTTGCTCATGAGTACCTCAGTGGTACCTTTGCCGGTCCGGGATTTATGTTTCAGCATCCTTGTGAATTAGCCTCAGGCTGCGCACATAGTGGCTAGCAAACTAAGTCTCTAGAAAGTTCACAAACTCAGCGGCAAGGCTGTGAAGTGTTGCTCCTCAGTATTGGCTTCTCTCTCTTTCGCTTCTCCCTACCTGGATTTTTTAGTATCCCCCAAGCCCCTGGAACCAGAATGAGGGCATTCGATTTGTAAACATTCAACACGCTACGCTATTTCGAGTCAGGGTTTGTTGGAGCTTGTTGAACATTACCCTATCTGGCTCTGTTCTTTTCCATCGACTCAGATGAGTCTTTTTAGTTTTAACTAAAAAACTTTTGCAAGAGATACACCTCAATCCGTTGTGCCGCCATGACCTTTTCTCTTCGTTAGCAACACACTCCACACCTTTAAAATGAAAGCAGACGTGTCCCACCCCCCCACACACACACACCATACCCTCTCCCCACCCATAGACCCACCCACCCAAAAAAAAGTAGCATGAGGGCCGGTTGTGGAGGAATCACCCGAATCCTCGCCATGCTTGTCCCTCCCCACCCTCCTTCCTTTGTGATGGACTTATTAGATTTTGATTGTCTGAAAGGGATCCCCCCCTTAAGAGGCGCAAGAATTTCTTTTCAGCAGGCATCAGACAAGCTAGTGGAGCGTGTCCGCGAGACCTTGGACAATAACTCCTGGATTTGTCTTCTCTTTACCCCCCGTGGTCTTCTGTTCCTGTCCTGCTCCCTTTACTTTCATTCTTTTATATGTCCCTGCATCTGTCTCCCACAGAGCTTTGTGCGGCGGACTGTAGCGGGCACGGCATCTGCGTGGCGGGCGGCTGTCGCTGCGAGGAGGGCTGGATGGGTGCCGGGTGCGACCAGAGGTCCTGCCACCCGCGATGCAGCGAACATGGCACCTGCAAGGACGGCAAGTGTGAATGCAGCCCAGGCTGGAACGGAGAACACTGCACCATCGGTAGGGTGGAGGGTGTGTCTGTCTGTATGTGTGTATGTGTGTATGTGTGTGT